>PVHY01033329.1:0-11222 GCA_004024945.1 Uropsilus gracilis
CGGGGTTCCAGGAAAAGAAACAAGTCCACGGAGTCTGGCAGAGATGGGGGTACCATGCCCACAGCATCTGACTGGGCTCCTGGAGCACCCAGGGAGTGGTAGAAGGGGTGGGCAGTGTTCTCTCCAAGATTCCTGCAGTCCTGGCAAACGTCAGCTGGCGGATGGCAAGGCTCGGCCCCCAGACAGCTGCCAGCTCCATTTTAGGGTCTGCTCACTTTCGTGAGGAGCTGGCCGCCTCCTCTGCCTCAGCCAAAACTCATCAGGCTCTGGAGGGTTTCAAACTGCAGCCCAGCTGGGCTCCATCTTCCCACACGGCCTTTCTCCCAGAAGCCTGCGGGCTCGAGAACAAGACAGCTGACAGCAGCACGGGTAGGCTGGCCCTTGGGTTCAGGAGAGTGGTCAGTGCTGGTGGCTCCCTCCCTAGGCAAGGAGGTAAGGGGAGGGGTCCATAGGTCGGGTGGGTGCTGGGTGAGATAAGCGGTGTCTACAGGGGAAGAGCCCTCAGCCCTCACTAATGGGGCTCAATGGGGTTCTGGCTTTGTCTAGAGGACTCTTCTTTAAACGAGTATTTTAGGCTTGGGGTCCTTTTGGGGGGAAGGAGTTCCCCAGAGACAATGGTGCAGGCAAAGTAAGCTGGCATGCCTCATCAGGACCTTCAAGTTCAATGCCAGAATGAGGAGCGTGGTAAAGGGCCCCCTGCCTGGTCCCTAATGCCATACTGCTTTGTCTAGTCAGCAGAAGAATATTGTTCTTTACATAATGTACCTCCTTGCACAGTGGGAATCTGATACCCAGGAAAAAACAGACCCCAGATTCTCTGAGGCCACAGTGTCCTGAGCTCATGCAGGGCCAGCACTCCCCATTCAAATCACAGTCTCAGAAGGCAGCTATTAGCAGCCTTTGCAGACACTGAGCCAAAGTACCCCAGGACTTGGCATATGTCTCTACTTGTGAACAACACACGGGGTGCCGGGCCGGGCTGGAAAGTTCTGAGTGACACTGTGTTCTTGTAGGTGCTGCTCCAGGCCGTTGCAAACATGAAAACATCTGAATCGGGCTTTCAAAGTCCTTGTACCACACTCACTACTTCCCAAAGGTTGCTCTTTAACCCTGAGAGCCCCCATAACAGATGGAGAAACCAAGGAAGAAACGTGCCCCATCACCACTCATTGCTTTCAGGGCCTTTCAGCAACTAGCTAGCAGTGCTCTGCCCACCTGCCAGTGTGTCTAGCCTTGGAAGGAAGCATGGGTAAAAAGTCAGCAAGAGTCTGCTGGAATGAGAGCGCTGCAAAGATCATGTGCAAGCTTCTGGGAGGAAAACTGGAGCTCTGGGGTCCCAGAGGGTGGAAGATGCATCCCCTTTAGTGTCTTATGTCCTTGGCTGAGCCTCTTCCCCCAGTCAACAGCAGTGATAGTCTGGGGGGCGGGGCACAGTCAGCCAGCAGCCCTTTAACCTGTGGGGTAAGCACACACAAGTAGGGCTGTTCTTGTCCCTGGGCCCAGAAAGAATAGTGCGGGCTTGTTTTCAAGTTGGGAGCTTTATACCCATGGCATGGACCTGGGGTTCAGAAAACACCCCCGAAATGGTGAGTGAAATGGTAAACAGACAACTTTCCCTTCTCAAAGTATCCGACAACGAAAGAAATTCTTTTCCTTCCTCTCTGCAGTGTGATCCCCACGTGTGGCCAGATCCTTGTGAGACCCTCCGCTGGGCCTGTTGTACCAGCAAAACTGGGTTTATGAGCCTCGAACTCAGCTCCAGTCAGCTTGACAGGGAATCCTGAGCAAATCTGGGCTCCAGGCTTCTCATCTCCCCTGCTGAGGGGAGCCAAGGGATAGGGCCAGACCTGGGCGTTATGTCATACCAACCTATTCATAGTCTGAAGGCTGGGGTGAGGTGCCATCCTGCCCTAAAGCATGCCTGGAATTCACCAGAGCCAGCATGTGTAGGTATGCATTAGAGATGGTGTGCGTGCTCTGTTTAAGCCCTACGACAAAGCAAGAGCTGTGTCTCTTGCTCACAGACAGGAAGAGAGGTTCAGGCAGGCTGAGTAACATTGTTGGGCATGCTAGTTAAAGGTGGAGTCAAATCAGTCAGCTGGCAGGCTGACACCAGAAGCCAAGCCCACGAAGTCTCTGGGCCTGCTCCCACAATGCCAAACTGCTGTCCTGCTCACATCAGCTAGGACCACCTTGTCAGCCTGCTGTACCCTTCAGCTCCCGGGGCTTCAAGTTTCTTCTCCCAGGCATGGTGCTTTCCCCAGCGGCTTGGGCTCATCCATGCCAACGGCACTAAGTCCACAAGTGGGTGCCTATCTCCGAATTCCCCCAGGTAGCTCCACACTAACGGCTGGAGCAGCTACTCCACCCCACTTGTGCTTTCCCTCCCAGGTCCAAACTGAGCTCATTCCTCCCTGTCTGGACCTCTGCTGGCCTCCTCCTTCAGGAATTCCTATCTCAATAAATGCTGCATGTATAGACTGCTGAGAGGCTCCCAGGGGGTTCCCTGGTCCCCACCCCCACTTCTCTAAACTCCCTACTCCCTGCTGCCAGAGTTGCTCTTCTAGAATGAGAGTGGATCATGGCAGTTCTTTACCAAAAAGTCTTCCACTGAGGTTGACACAAATGACCATCGAAGAATCACTGGGTGTCAAGCAGGGCTTGCCTGGGTGCTCATTAACTAATTGCTGAGCAGCTTTCCAGGCCAGCGCCAGGTAGGGGTCTGTGTGCCAGCCTGGCCCTCAGCACACTGTCAGCTGGAAGAACACAGATGAGAAGTTGTGTGGGAGTCACAGGGCACTCACATCTGTCATCACCTCAGTCCTCAGAGCCCAGCAGGAAGGTATTTTACAGATAGGTAAACTGGGGCTCAGAGTGGTTAACTGGCCCATGGTCTCAGAGCAAGGATGAGAGAGGCAGCCTCCAGCCAGTCCCCAAAAGATGTGGAGTGAGGGGTGTCAGGGTGCCCCTATCTGGCTGCCCAGTGATGGCCCACTCACCATCAGCCATCACTTAGCTTTGTCCTGAAGCTGTTGCGCACCACAGTCAGGAGCACAGGACCCGATGCAGGGCCCTGGGGCCCTGAGGGGCTGCTGGGAGCGAGGGAACAGTACAGTTGCTGAGATAACCCGGTGGCTGATGGCTGAGCCCCTTGCGTCACAGTGTGTGTGCAGCTCTGCTGCTGGTGCTTGCCCTCAGGCCTCAGGGACAGATGGCGTCCATGCAGCCGGCTCCTACTTGCTGGTCAAGCAGGCTGGCCCTGTCTCATCAGGTGGCTCGACTCATATTGGAGAAAGGGGCTCTGGCCACTCTGCTGGGGCCGCAACTACTGTCCCGCATTGGGACTTCTGGCAACTGCCACCAGGTGCCAGCTGCTCAGATCTCAGCCCCGACATGTACCAAGACCCATACCTTGCCAGGTATGGGGATACTAGGACTGGAAAGCCCCACCGGCCCATACTTCAGATGCCACCCAGCTCTCACATTCTGAGGGTGACACTGGGAGTTGGGGACTAGTGGCAGCTGGAGCCACCTTGGGAATTAAAAGGCCAGACCAGTGGCCAGCCACCTTGCTCCTCTTCACAACATGTCTCAGCTTGTCTTTGGTGGACTGCTGGGCTCACCCCTCTGTGTGCGACTCTGGGTCTGCTTACCCTCAGGCCTCTGCAGCTGGAGGCAGCCTGTCCCTGCTGCCTGGCTGGGACATTATCTGGGGCAGGGTAGACTGCAGCCACCCAGCCCCGGCCTCAAATTCTCTGTCCCTGTCTCTCACTCTCTCAGCCTCTCTTTTTTCATTCCCTGTGTAAGCCAAACCTGCTACTGTTGCGTCTCTTCCCGCAGCCCGCAGTTGTGAGTGCACAGGTTAGTACTCCCTAGCCCAGTCACATCCGTCCCATTCCCTTAATTTGTCTCATTTCACAAATGGTAGATCAAATTTCAAACCCACAAGAGCCCTGTGCCTGACACTTGTCCTTTATGATTGTTGCCTTTTTCCCTAGGACCCCCAGTTTCAGTATGATTTTCCAGCCTCAGGGTGTCCGTCAAGAGGCTTACAATATGTACCAAGCAGTCCATGCCACCTCCAGCCATAATCAAGTCACTGTGACTGCACAAAATTCTATTCATATTCCAGAAGTCACCCTGACCCTCTTGTGGGTCTCTCGTTGTTCATAGTCCTCCTCCTCGGTCCTCCTAGCCCCTTGACAGTCACCAGTGAGTGGCCCTACTTTCCTGTGCCTCCCAGGAGCCCCTTTCCCAGGGGGCCATTCTGGGTTGGAGCTTAAACAGGCTACCCTTCACCCCAAGAGTTGCATCTCACAGCACCACACAGGATGTGCACAGCACAGAGCGGGGCCCCCACCCCCTGGACTTCCTGTTGAAGTAGGTGAGCTGCCGCACGCCATCTCCTTAGACGCGTAGGAGACTCGGGGGTCATAGCCCACGTCACACTTCCCTTGCTTGTCTGTCAGGCTAACAGCTTTGATAAGCCCCCATGCTTGCAAACATTGACAGCAGTTAGATGAGCCTCTGGAGAGCTCACACGGGGTCTGAGTGAGCCACGGCATCTGTCTTCCGATCGTCCGCCACTTGGGAGACCAGAGAACCAGAGAACCAAAGCTGGTCACAGCAAACAGCACCACCTCTCATAGCCAGTGCCCAGAGCAGTAACCTGCGTGAGACACAACACCTCACAAACCGCCATGCAGTCGGCAGGAAGCAGAGCCTCGTTGCCCGCACAGGACCTTGGGGTGGCCTGGCCCAGCAAGAGGTTACATCAGGTACCAACCGTTTCTAGGGTAGAAGCTGGGGCAGGGCTGTGAGGAGCAGAAAGCAATGTCTTCAGGGCTTAAGGACTTCCAGAAATAAGTACTGGTGCTCAGTTCTAGTGCCTCCATGTGGGGGAGCCCTTCAGTCTGCGCTGGTCAGAGGAGCTCCCACTGACAGCTTTGGTCAGTGTCTGACTTCTAGAGCGCATCAAATGAGATCATGTGGAATCATAAAATATATTCAATTAATCCAAAAGAAGGCAGAAAAAAAGAAAATGGGAACAAGAACAGATTTTTTTAAAAAAAGAAGAAAACTAGCAAGATGATAGACTTATAGTCTTTTTTTTTTTTGAGACTAGGTATCACTATGTTCCCTGGGTAGTCTTGAACCAATGAATTCAAGCGATCCCTGGCCTCTTGCCTCCCAGCACTTGGATTATAGGCACCACCACGCCTGACCTGATAGACTTATATTCTTATTATATCAATAATCACCTTAAATGCAAATGTCATAAATAGCCCAGCATCTAATCTAATCCAATTAGACTAAAAATTTTGCCTCTAAGAAATGACTTTTAAATACAGAGACACAGCCTAAAAGTAAAAGGATAAAAAATTTGCTATGCTGTGTATGAAAAAGAGATTTGAAGTAGTTCCTTTAACACCAGATAGTAGATTTCAAAGGAGAGACTATTACCAGGGGTATAAAACTTCGTTTCATGATAAAGCGGTCAACTAATCAAGAGAACATAATAATCCTAAATATTTACTGAGCCGATAATGGGGCTTCATAATACATTTATGCCGAACCACAAGCAGAAACAGGCAAATGCACAATGCAGTTCAGATTTCAAGCCCTCTGCCGGTAACGTCTCAGACAGCCGGACATGTGGTCCACCTCAAGAATGTCAGTTAATACTGTCATTATGCACAATTTGGCTTGATAAGTGTTTACTGAACATTTCAGAGATCTTGAGGCTGGGAGCACCTGAGAGGTGTGCAGGTATGTGTTTCTAGCAACTGTCAGGAATCCCAGCGCCCCGGAAGAGGGACAGGACCCAGGAGCTCTCTGGCTCCTCCCTGTGGTAGTTCTGGGTAAAGCATGTGGCTGAGGGCTGGAAAGGAACCCCCAAAGGGGGACTTCCTGGGGAGGGCTTTGAGCAGGCAGAGCTCTAGGTTGGACCGTGAAAGGTCCCGGAAGCACAGGGCTAGGAGTTAGGAAACTCAAGTCTCCACGCTGGTGGAGCCACAGCTGACCGGCTGCACGCCGTGAGAGGTGCTTGCTGCAGGCGGGGTGCTGGCAGAGAGGCAGCAGGGAGGGAACCTGGGGCTACCGGAGCCTTACACGGAAGCCATGTGCCCTTTGCCAAATGGGATGAGTCTTGTTCTTGTCATTGCAGAATGGAGCCATAATTTGAGCCTCAAAGGAGGGAATAACCGTGTCTTATGGAGAAAAGTCCTCACCCAGTCCTCAAAGCCTGCGGGTCTTGGTTTTACAGCCAGGACAGCAGCCCATCTTTCTGGTATTTTAGGGAGTTGGCTGAGCTAGACCCTGAAGGGTTTCATGTGCTAATACAAGGTATATTGATGTTGAAGTCACTGAGGGCTTTTGTTACAGGGGTGACCTAATAAAAATGTAGTAAAACATTGGCACCAGAGACGGCTTTGGAATGCGTCTGATGATACCCCTCTGCCTACGTGTTCCCCAAATGTCTCCTCACCGGAGCCTTTGCAGCTACCCTCCATGCTGTCCTGTTTGCCAGAGCAGAAACTCGAGGCTCCAGAGCTACATCAGACAGACACTGAGAGCATTTACCTGGTGTGGATGAGAGTTGGCCAGTTCTGCTACTTAGGCCAGGGCTCATTCTTTTTTTCTTTTTTTTTTAATAATTTATTTTTATATATTTCACATCATTTCAGTCACTGGGGGTCACCCACCACCTCTCCTCCCCGCCCGCTCCAGCTGGTCCCCACTCTCCCCTTGTGTAGTTTCATTTGGTTGACCATATATTAGTGAAACCATTTGGTTTCTGTCCCTTTCTATCTGGCTCGTTTCTGCTAGAATGATTTCTTCTAGGTACATCCAGGTTTCCATAAATTCATCAAATTTGTCATTTTTAATTGATGAGTAATACTCCATTGTGTATATATATCACATCTTTTTCATCCACTCACCAGGGCTCATTCTCTAAGAAAATATCTACTGCCTCAATAGATTAAAAGAATAGCAGACACCTATGAACGCATCTGGTTGTTCAAGCAGTACTACACAGACAGGAAAAGCCAAAAGTTGTCTGTTCTTGCCTTTTCAACTTCCACGCCCTCCAATGAAACACCTTCTAGAAAAGCTGGGTGTGGATCCCACCCTCACTCTGCACCCCAACCTGCACGCAAACAAATGGCATCTGCTTTCACTTCATACTGTCTTCTTGTACAGACAGGTCCAGCTGGAAAGAGGGCCTGGTGTCCCCACAAATGACTGGGAGGGACACCACCTCCCTGCCCCTTGTGCTCACTGGCCCCATGGCCTCAAGGCCTAGGCCCCAAATGACTAGAGAGTAGCCTCTGAAGGCAGCATGTCCTGCTGGTGGCACCTGAAAGGATTTTAGAGCCATACCTGGATCAGTAAGTATGTGTAGAAGACATTCAAGCATATATTTTTCTTTCAGTTTTAGAGACTAAGTAGTAACGTGTTAGGAAAAATCCCAAGTACATCAAACAGTGATTTTGGGATTTAAAAAAGTACCCTCAGCATAAGTTTAAGATTAATACAAATCTATTTCAAGAGAAATAGTAAGTGGTAGGCGAAGAGGAACATGGATATGACCAGAATCCTGTGTCAGGGTGTTGGGGAACACCCTCTGGGTACCTTCATTAGCACTGTTGATATATTAATAGGTTTGAAAATGGAGTTACCTTCTGGTGGCTTTAGAATTATAGATTTCATACGCATCCATCAAGGAGGACAAACACATGTCATTCGCAGCAACATGGATGGAACTAGAAAGACTCATATTAGCAGGAATAAGCCAAAAAGAAAAAGAGAAATACAGGATGATCTCACTTATATGATGGCTATAGGGAAAAACAAACAAACGAATAAGAAAAAATAAAAACAACCAATGGGGCTGAACAATGGAGCGAGAGAGGAGGAGGGGGAAGAAGGCAGGGGAGGCGAAGAGCACAAAAGATCAGGATAGTTAACAGGTGTTAGTGAAGTGGGAAAGCCCCGGGGTACACAATAATGCAATAATGTAATATAAATATAAATTTACATATATATGCAAATTTTTTAAAATTTAAATTAAATTTAAGAAAAAAAAAAAAAAGACAGGGTTATTAGGGAATGGAGAAAGAAAAAGAGAGCCATCTGCGTAGTGCCAGGCAGGCAGGAGAACTGCTTCTCCCCAGCATAGAAATTGTACTGATTCCTTTTTTTCTTAATTTATTTATTTGTTTACATATGTGTTTCACATATATTGTATTCCCTGGGGACCACCCACCACCTTCCCTCCCTGACCACTCCCTCCCATCTCCACCTCTCCTCCTCACCCCCCCACATACTGATTCCTTTTATGGAATTTTTATGTACATGTCTATGACTTAAATTGTCAACGGGAATACATTTTATAATCTTAAAAAAAAATTAAAACTCTACCTCTACCCTGAAAGTAAAACAAAAGTGTTTATAGTAAATGGAAATACATTATATATTCCTTTATTTCTCCCACATGCTTCTGGTTGAATTAGTGTTGATTCATGTAGCAAACTTATTCCCCAAGGAGAAGATTTTACTCATAGGAGAATACTAAATAATACACTTGCTGCCAGAGTTTACTGTCATATACTCTTGGTGACACTGACCCCATGAACACATCATTAATAGCAGCATGGTCATTCCTTGTTATTTAAAACAACAACAACAACAAAACTTTGCTATAAAAGATTGCCTATTCTTCCTATCTGCCTTAGGGCAATATATCTCTGCCAACTAAGACCTTTGTAACTGGAGTCCTAAGGACAGCTTCCACTGATTTTCCAGTAAAATTCAGGTATATCTAGGTATCTCTATGACATTGTGGACAAGTAAGAGGAATCAATTTGTAGGTATATGTGTATGAGGAGCCAACAAATTAATGGCAGGGCTTACCTAAAATAACAAGTAGAGGGAGTATGTGTTTGTGCACATGCAAGTAAAAAATTTTGGGTGAAGGGGTGATTTTGAATACCATTTGGAGAATACAGGGCTTACACTGCCTTGTGGTTCAGCCCATCCTTACCTCTCCCTCGCCTTTCCCCCACATTTCTGAACATATTTCAGGTTGAAATACAAAAACAAAGTAGGAGTTTCACTAAAATTTCTGGAAGATTTTAAGAGCAGAAAGACATATTTCATTTTGATCCAAGCCACAGCATACAGCACACATGGACAACACTATTTCTCCCCTTTCACAGGGGACATCCTGAGTGCATCATTGACATCTAATGCATCAGAGAGCTAAAGCCACCCAGTGCAGCCCAGTGCTCTCTGGATATAGAAGGTCAAGAGGATGTTACTGGGAAATGTGCAAAGTCATAGTCACAGGTCATATCACGCCTCTCTGAGGCTGCCATGATCCTGTTGGATACAATTGGGTGGTGGACGGTGGAAAATGGGAAATTTGTATAACTATAATTTATGTAATTCTGTAACTAGAAACTGAGTCAATAAAGGAAACAAGTGTATTGCTATTTGTGACTCTCTTTTCCCTTAGATTTGGTGTGGGGAAATAAAAAATATGGTATGACTAAAAAAAAAACAAAAAAACTATAAATTCCAAAAAGGACATGATAAGATGTGAGGATGGCCTTCATTAGAATTTTTCTTTCAGGAAGATAGAAAGGGGAAAGGAAGAAGAAAAACAAGTGTTTTTCTTGACTCAGAAGGCTGTTCCCGGAAGCGGAAGCACGGGGAAGAAAATTAAGGATATAAAATAGAGTTGAGGACAAAGGAGATCAGTCATCTTGATCAGGGATTTTGGAAGAAGAGGAATGTGAGGTGTTGCCATATGGCCAAGGCCTGGGGCCCAAGGATTTCAGCTGGCCCAAGCTAATGAACTCGTGGTTTTAGCATGCATAAGCTGAGCATGTGTGCTAATGGATTCTAAAGAGTTTGGAGATTTGAACTCCATGTTGGAGCTTGTCCTACTGAGTTTGACTCAAATGCTTTTGGGGAGGCCGTGTGCTAGGCCTGAGTAAATGAACTTTGCTGGTTCCTGAATCTTGGATTTTTTTTTTTTTTAAATACTGCTTAAAGTAAAGAGGAGGTGGCAAGAAAAAGACAGCATTACGCCTTGGACTGCATGCTTGGGAAAACTGGATAACATCCAGGAAGGAGGAGAGGAAAGCTTGTGTTTGGAAAATGTGTTGCTGAACCCTGTATGATTGGACATTTGGTGAGATGAACAGGGGCTGGAGGACTGACGGTTTACACAATGTTGAGGAAATCGGGGTTCTTTTATGTTTATCTTGTAGTACACAATTGAGTAATCATTTTGTTTTTCTGTTTGTTTGTTTTTTGAGACTAGGTCTCGCAATTTTTGCCCATGGAACCGCAGGCTCACCACCATGGACTCAAGCAATCCCCAGCCTCAGCTTCCCAGGTAGCTGGGATTACAGGCATGTGCCACCACGCCCAGCTATATTTTTTTGGAACTAGGTCTCGCTATGTTGCCCTGGGCAGGACTCGAACCTCAATCCCCAGTCCCAGCTGCATTCCATAGGCTGTCACTTACAGGCACACACCACCATGCCCAGCTTTGAGTAATTACTTTGCTAGTAATAAATAGTCTGCACACTTTAAGAGTCTGTTCTTGTTTTAAAATTACAGTATGATCACTGCGGATCGCAGAAGAATCCAAAGATGGTAAACTGCAGGTTCTAACTCTTTTTTCTGCAACCAAGAACCAGTACAAGCAGGAAGAAGCTAGAGGGCTATGGGAGAGGCAGGCATTTGAATAACAAATGTAGTGAGTCTATGAGGGAAAGGCAGTTGTGCAGCTTGCAAAGATTAAGGCTTTTGCCCAGCTCAGGTAAAGTGGACAAAGGAATTTTAAACAGTAAAAAAGTAAAGAGCACTGGGCACGGTGGCACGTGCCTGTAAGCAACAGCTTATGGAGTTGCGGCAGGGTCTGGGGATCGTGGTTCAAGTCCCGCCTGGGGCAACACAGCGAGACCTAGTTCCAAAAAATAGCTGGGCTTGTTGGCATGTGCCTGTCATCCTAGCTACCTGGGAAGCTGAGGCTGGGGATTGCTTGAGTCCGTGGTACCCTGGGCAACACGAGCCTGTAGTTCCATGAGCAAAAATAGCAAGACCTACTCTCAAGAAACAAAGACAGGGAAGGACAAAGAGACAGAAACAAAAGGAAACCAAAAAAAGCACAAAAGAAAACAAAAAAGTGGGAGTGGAGGAAACTG
>PVHY01033330.1:0-11224 GCA_004024945.1 Uropsilus gracilis
TAGAGATGAATTTATTTTAAATAGAAGAGGACAAAAGACAATACAGCAAGGATCATGGGGGAATATGGCAGCTCATTGAAGATATCAGTATATTTTGGGCAGTCAGGAAAGTGGAAACTGATTTAGCAGAGGCTGCAGAACAATGTACCAATCAGAGAAGGCGCTGGGAAGGCTGAGGCTTCAGAGACATTGGGCATTAGGAAAATCAGGGACTGAAAATTGAGATTGACTGAAATCCTGTAGTTAGATCCCATACCTACTTCAAACAGCAGACTGCTACACATACATTCCTCCCTCTTATACCTTTCTGTTTCCCATCCCCACTTCTTACCCCAAAGGAGACTAGAGGTTTATTTTCTGAAGAAGGGTCAGAATTTTCTGAACCCAGCAACACCACATAGAGACTAGGGATAAGAAGCAGTAAAATGGAAACAAACTCAAGATTGATGGTGACCTATGGCACCCTCACCCGCATCTCTAGTGAAATCAGGCTCTACCCCTTCAACAGTTGTGACTTCCAGCCCCTTCAGGAGTTTGAAGGAGTTACCTGAGGAGAAAATGGATGGCTCAATAGAGTACACATTTGTCAGTGAAAATCAAGTTCCGTAGCCTAAAGGTCATGCCATGTTGACTGCTATTATAGGCACCCACTGAATTTTTAATTTTATTACTGTATTTCTCAGCCAGAATTTCCGTTCTCTTTAAAATATTTATTCTACCACTTTTTACAGTTTCCAGGTACCTACCCAAACTTTTTTTTTAATGTCTTTGAACAAAACTTTTATCCTTGGCACCTGATAATTCTAGAAACTATAGTCTTTCAGGTCTATTTCTGCTGAGATACTGACTAAAAGAGTCTAGTTTCCCTGAGTACCTGGTTTTTAATTTTGTACTTAACATTTCTATGAAGATCTAGGTATAGGAACATTTTAAGGCCTACACTTAAAATACTTTCATCCAGAGAGGATTTGTATTTGCTTTGGCCAGGCATCAGGTGGCAGCACAATTAGAGACCACCTTAAACCAAAATCAAGCTTTGAAGCTGGACACGGTGGTGTGTGCCTGTAAGCTTCAGCCTATGAAGCGGCTGGGGCTAGGGATCGCGGTTCCAGTCCCACTTGGGGCAACACAGCGAGACTTAGTCCCCAAAAATAGCTGGGCGTGATGGCATGCGCCTGTAATCCCAACTACCTGGGAAGCTGAGGCTGGGGATTGCTTGAGTCTGTAGTACCCCAGGCAACGTGAACCTGCGGTTCCATGGGCAAAAATAGTGAGACCTAATCATAAAAAAAAAAAAAAATTTGAGATAGGCAATTTGACCTGTCTTTAAATTCTTCTAAAGCTTTTCTACTTCCAATTCAGCTCATCCTAGGGCCCCAGTTACTGTTGGGAAGTCTATTTCACTCCTTAAACATTTTTTATTCATTTTTTTTTCTTTGAGGTGCAAAAGGAAGGCTTTTTTCCAGCTAGGTAATGGCAGATGAGAAGTATCTTCTAAGTTGAATTACCTTCCTTACCCTTACTTGCCTATTTTTGGTCTGCTAATTTCCTAATATCTTCTCAGGTACCTTGTCACAGGCTAAATTGCAACTCTCCTTCCTACCCCAATTCATACGGTAAAACCTCAGTATTTCAGTATGTGACTGTATTTAGTCACATCTTTAAGGAGTAAGTTTAATCACTTTAAAGACATGACTAAATTAAAATCAGGCATTAGCGTATGCTCTAATCCAATTTGACTGGTGTCCTTATGAGAAGAAGGAATCTGAACACACAGATACCAAGGGGCATGCAAATACACAAAGAAGGCAACCACTTGGCAGCAGAGGAGAAAGACCTCAGGACGAACCCTGCTGAGACCAGGATCTGAATTTTTAGCCTTCACAACTGTAAGAGGATGAATTTCTGTAAAGTCACTCAGTTGTTGGTATTTTGCTACGGGCAGCCCTAGCAAGCTAATACACTCTTTTGAGAACATTAAATAATAATGACTTCAATATTTAAAATGTTACTGTTGTCTTCCAAGGGGCTAATATAAATATCCTGGCCCACTATTAGCAGAAAGAGGGACGACTCATCGTCTATCCGCGTCTACACGAGCTGCTTCCTTACAGAAGCATTACCATCACCTGAGGTGTCACTTACTTTTCTATTTATTACTGTCCGTTTAATTTCACAGAAATGAAAATCCAAAAAAGAACTGCGCTTTGATAACTGTAACAATGGGTGACAGATGTTAGGCACGCAGATGATAGGTGTGTGAAGGAACGAACGAAGGAACGAATGAATGAGCGAATAGCGGAAAAGGCATTCTCACCCCGACCTCTGTCAGGAACCGCCGGGTGGTGCGCGGGCGGCCGCGATCTTCCAGGTGTGGGTGCGGGGTCAGGGGGAGGGACGCGGGGAAGAAGGTCCGCCGCTTCCGGGCTCCGGGTTTTCGGGAGCGCCGGGCCTCCCCGCAGAGGGCTGGCTCCTCGGCCGCCCCTCGTGGGCGGAGCCGGCGGCCGGTGTGCGGAGCCGGCGGGAAGGCATTCCAGCTCCGGCAGCCGCTGGGCCGGGTGGGTGGGCCGCACCCCGGGTGGTTGGCTGCCCCGGCGAGGGCCAGCGGCAGCGCGGGAAACTGCAGGGGCGCTTCCGAAGGGCAGAGGTGCAGGAAGGCTCCGGGCTGCGGCCCCGGAGGCGGGGCGCTGGGTGGGCTTGGCCGCGGCCGCCGGCCGGGTTTGCGGGCAGCGGCCGGCGAGGTCGCCTCCTGGCGGGGTCTGCGGGCAGCCGGTTTGGAGCACTCTTGCGGTTGCGACCCCCAAAGCCCAGCTCCTTCGGGGGCGACTGGAAGGGGCCTACGTGCACGGTGGGTGGGTTGAATTGAGGCAGCAACACCCGCCTCAGGCCGCCTCTCGTTGGGAATTTGAAAGGATCCGATTGGGAGACGCTGGGCTTCGGAAACCCTGGGAAGACGTTATAGGAAGAAGCATTGTGTTGGGTGGTCGGGATGTGGTCTGCCTGTAAAAGGCTGGGAACGAACAAAACCTGTGGCCACCAGTCCTTCTGTCAAGAGACCCCCCTCTGGAGCGGGGAGCCTGAGGTCAAGCGCTCTCACGCCCACATCTCTCATCTTTCCAACGCCCAAGGCCGAGCTGGTGAGTAGGGGGCTCCGCTGCCTGTGTCTGCAGTCTGAGTCCGAGGGATGCATGTGTGGAAGCTGTGAGAAGGGGTATCTTGGAAATGACCCTCGACCATTCATTAAACATTTCCTATGTCGGACTCGAAAGTCGGACTTCGTAACGACACTTATTTTCTAAATGTTCAGGGCAGGCATTTTCCTCACGCTGCAAACCGTTGGAGCAGCTCCTTGCCCTGGAATAGCCAGAGTTGGAAGAAAAAAAAGGAGAAGCCCATCAACCACTTACCCTGAATCACAATCTTTAAAAAACATGACTGACTCCTTTCACGAAGGGAGGACTGTTTTTTGGGTGTGAATACTCTGGATCTGGTAGCAGTGGAGGGAGAGAGAATGGGTTTGAATTGTTTTCAAATGAGCTGGTGGCAGATATCTCTGTAATAGTCCTCGTTATATTCAGAATATTCTATTTTCCCCAGGTTTAACATTTCTGAAACCAGAACGCAGCCTCAGAGAGAGGTGAAAAGGACTTCCAGGTGCTGGGCATTCACATGGGTGCTGATGCTTCTGTGATTGAAAATACAGCTTATGTGATTGTTGTCTGTTAAGCTGCTTGAACTTTAAACTCAAATCTTTAGTTGCTTTAAAATTAACTTTAAAAGAATGTTTACTCAAGAGCTGACTACACATGCCCAACACTGTCTTAACCAAGGTGACAACCCTAGGAAGTACTATTACCAACCCCACTGAAAAGGTGAAGAGACAGGCTCAGCCAGCTGGCGTACTTAAAGCTTTTAAGTGCAAGCGTCAGGATTCCAACTCGAGTCTGACAGTACTTGCCTGCAGCTTGGACGGCTGGCGTCTGGGCGGTATCTATGCGTGTTTTTCTTGGGTGATTGTCTGTCTTTGACTGTGTGGAACTGGGAGAACAAGCAGCCTTCAAGAGCACTCATACTTTTTCTCACAATCATGCTCTGTTTCTGGATCTTTTGCAGCTTTAAATATATTTTGTCGACTCTAGCATTCTGTTGGCTGTGCCTCTGGTTCCCTCCTTCTCCTACCTTTTGCTCTTCCAGGTCATAGAGGCCTGAACTCCAGCCCACTCAAGACACCGCCTCTACCTAATTTAAGAGGGAAGCCAGTTTTTCAGAGTAGTTGAAGTCACAGCGTCCTCTCAGAACCCCCTGGTTCTGGTGCGGTAAGGAAACGCCGAACTCCTGCAGGCAGAAGTCTGTGGTCAGAGGACCACACAACAGTGAAACCTGTCATCAGAGGTGGTGGCAATCTCCTTGCTGGAAGCGGACCAGCCTGAGCGGGTGGCCGCCATGCTGCAGCAGCTCCTCATCACCCTGCCCACTGAGACCGGCACCTGGGTGAAGCTCCACCATCCAGACAAGACCCAGGAGGAGGTACCTCTGTGGGAGGATGTGATTAAGATGTTTGAAGGAAAAGGTGAGACTAGGCTGATAGTGGTGATGGATTTGGGGGGAATGAAGTTCTCATTTGTGTGTGAAAAGACAGGTCCATACTTCATCATAGTGGTCTTTTAGGGAGGAAAGTGGAGCAAAGCAGGTCTTTGAGATCCTTGCTTGTGACTTTTGAAGGGAAGGCTTAGAGAAATGTTGGGCTCTCAGCTTGGGCTCCTGGCAACCTGTGCTGTGTGCTGTTCCCCCTCTGGTCCTCTAATAAAACACAGGGCAGGAAGACAGGATTCAGAGTGTCTCCCAGCCACTCCTGAGAATGTGAATGCAATTCACCGGTAGCAGGGTAAGAGATTTCTGTCCACTTAATCCCACCAGTGGTTTCCTTTCACAAATTTCAGCCATTTTAGGTCCAAACCAATATTTTTCACAAGTAGTTTATTCTTTTCACCTTCTGCTGAGAGGAAGGAATGGCATGCTTGATGACTCATTTTACCTTGAAATACGTGGTTTCAGAAGGAAGCAAGTTCAAGATAACACATTATTTAGTAGTCAGTCAGGAAAAGGGGGGGGGTCAGAGGAATTCATGTGACTCTCAGCTTCTGCCTTTAATTCTTCAAGTTCAGCCAGTGTTTGTTGGGTTCTAGTTGTGTCAAGCTGGGACTTTGCTAACATCCTGACAGGTGGAAAAATGAATAATGACCTCTAATGCTTATTATTAATTGGTGGAGCTAGATCCCCAACCCAGATCAAACTAAGAGAGCCTGTAATGTTCTTTACCTTGAATACTTTGAAGAGTGGTCCAAAAAATGGGGGTTTTTCTAATCTAACGGGTTAAGAAAGTGGTGGTTGTAGTTATCCCACATTGGAGGATACCAATGATGGGCAGATGCTGCAGGTGTGTTATAGATGCTTGAAGTCTCTGGGGAATCTTGGAAATTTTCTTTCTTTCTGGAACCTTTGAACAAAGGAATAAACTGGTAGATCTATGTTTTTGGACCAGCATTAGCCCTTGGGAAATGGTAATACCCAGAAGGTGCACCGTGGATCCTCTTCATTCAGAAGCTTCAGACCATACTTGAGTCGCTCTAAATGCCCCTTTCAGTAAATGTATTGTGAGAGGAGCCACATCCAGGCTGTTTCTTTATTGGGGATTTGAGGAAATGCAAGTCTCATATGACTTTTTTCCTTCCCCAGCTCTGTTGTCTGAGGATGCTGATGAGACGCAAGGAGAAAGTTTGGAGGATGGAGTAACTCCTTGGCCTCTGATAGCAGAATCTCAGGTAGGTTGAAATTTCTTCTCACTTTCTTGACATGCTCCTTGGTTTTTCATGTTATAACTTGCCCTTTTGGGGAAGGTGAATATTAGGACTAACAAATTCCACCTAGGGAACTCAATACAAGTTGATCTCATCCAGAAAACTAGGTTGTTAGTTTTCTGCTCATTGTGACTAGTCTCCATGTAACTCTTGTTTCCATCCAGCCTCTGGAGCTAACATTATACTGATTTCTATAGAAAAAAAAAAAAAAAAAGCCAAGTCAGTTATATAACACTAGCCCCTGCAAACGACAGATACCTTGAAAATCTAAGCTAAGCCTCACCTGAGTTTTTGAAGTATTTTTAACTTTAAAAAAAAATTGTGGTTGTGATGAGAGCTCTGACATTCCTAGTAATGGACACATGTCACTTGGGAACTTGATGAGGTTTGGCATGGTCCTGGAACAGAGGTCACATAGCACCCAAAGGGGGAGCAAGAGGAGGTGAAGCAGTCAGGCCCTGTGGTACATACCTTAGACAGCAGACAGCAGGGTGTCAGAAGTCTGTGCCCTCCTCACCTGGCAAAAGAAAGGGTGAAACAGAAGGAAACTTACTGAATAAATGAGAAAGGAATGGCCTCTTATAAATGGCCTCTAAAAGAGGCCATTGTTATTTGAGGACAGAAGAATTTTGTACAGAACTTGGGTTCTGGCATTAAGTGATACAGTCTTTGAATTGTTTTTACTTGCTGGATGATAATGGGGCCTTTTTTTTTTCTTTAGTTGTTTATGATCTGAGTTTCCTTAGCTAATTCAGATGCTAATACCGACTAAGATCTAAATGCATCCCAAAGTTATTTAGAGTTATATGGAAGGAGTAAGAATAATGTTATTTAAGAGTGACTTTATCACTGAGTTCCATTTATTTGCAATTCTTTGCCTGCAGACATTATGAAAAACTGATAGGATTCTGAGCACCAGGAAAAGATAAAGTTTTTTTAAATGGAAGTATAATTTACATACAGAAAAATCCACTTAAATTGCACAGTTCCAGAGTGACAAAGGTATACACCGTATAAAAAAATAAAGATCAAAACATTCCCACCATCAGAAAGGTCCTCTCTGCTCCAGTCCAATCATAAATCTGCTTTGTCCCGGTAGTGTACAGGGGCTATCTGTATCATTCCCTCCAAGAGCAGATAAATCTACAATTATCTCAAAATTAAAAGTTTTCATTAAAAAAGAACATGTGGACCGGGTACAGTGGTGTGCACCTTTAATCCCAGCCTAATAAGAGAGGCTGAGGCTAGGAATTGCTTGAGTCCATGGGTTTGAGACTCGCCCCAGGCAACAGTGAAACCTAGTCTCAAAAAAATAGCTGGGCCTGGTGGCGCCTGTTTGTAATCCCAGCTACCTGGGAGGCTGAGGCTGGGGATCACCTGAGTCTGCAGGATCCCAGATCCAATCCAGGATCTGGACTAACTCAGATCTGATTCCTGGATTGGGACTACCCTGGGTAACATAGCAAGACCCAGTCTCAAAAAAAAAAAAAGAATGTGCTCAGCAGTTCGTAGGTATAGTGTTCTACTATAAATGTCAATTGGGTTAAGTTGGTAGAGTTGGTATATGTACTCTGTATCCACAGTACATATACTATGTACTTGTAGCAATTGCTGAGAAATGTTAAAAATCCAATTTTTTTTGTTCTGTCTGTGTCTTCCTTTATTTCTGTCAATTCTGTTATATTTGTTCTGAAGTTCTCTTATTAGGCGCTTAAGATCATTGTCTTCTTGGCCGGGCACGGTGGCTCGTGCTTATAAGCTTCAGCTTATGAAGCGGCCGGTGCTAGGGATCGCGGTTCGAGTCCCGAGACCTAGTTTCAAAAAAAATAACTGGGTGTGGTGGTGCGTGCCTGTAATCCCAGCTACCTGGGAAGCTGAGGCTGGGGATTGCTTGAGTCTGGGGTACCCCGGGCAACAAGAGCCTGCGGTTACATGGGCAAAAATAGCAAGACCTAGTCTCAAAAAAAAAAAAATTATTGTCTTCTTGATGAATAACCTTTGTCATTATGAAATAAATGTCTTGTGATATTCCTTTTCATGAAGTTCATTTGATGTACTCTAACTCCTATAGTCCCAATCCAGGAATCATATCTGAGTGTATTTTTCAGGCGTAGTTTTTCATTTAGCTCTTTTTAAATATTTCTTTATCTAGTCTCAACTACCTCCATGCTTTCACCAGTCCTATCCATTTTTATTGTAAATTTTTTGACCTTACTAAAATATGTATTTTAGTAGTTACTTTAATTTTCTTGTGGCCAATTCCAATGACTTGGCCACTTGTGGGTCTGCTTCTGTTGATTTTTATTTCCTTGATTATAGGTTAAATTTTCCTTCATCACATAGCTAATATTTTTTAAATGTGTTTTTTATGTTATATATTAAAATGAGTGGGTCAGGCATGGTGGCGCATGCCTGTAAGCGGCAGCCTGGGAAGCTGCAGCCGGGGTCAAGGATCACGGTTCCAGTCCCATCGGGGCCATGTGGTGAGACCTAGTTCCAAAAAAATAGAGCTGGGCGTGGTGGTGTGTGCCTGTAATCCCAACTACCTGGGAAACTGAGGCTGGGGATTGCTTGAATCTGTGGTACCCCGGGCAACGTGAGCCTGTGCTTCCTCAGGCAAAAATAGACCTAGTCTCAAAATAAATAAATAAATAAATAAAATAAAATAAGAGTGGAAGATGAAGTGTGTCTATATAGCTAGGTATTACTTGTTTCGTTTGTTTTATCCGTTTATTTGCAAGAGACTGTAAGCACTTTATTCTCTCTGATGGTTGGGGACTAAGGTAAGGGACTAATTATTCATATTGTGACAGACTTCTGGCTGAGATACATCTTTGATTTTATTTTATTATTAACCTATCTGCCAGCATCCTGTGCCACTACTACTAAGGGGCTGATTTTTTTCCCCATAATATTTTTGGGATTCAAGCGCAGAGGGTGTAAAACTGTAGTTTCACACACTCTCAGTAATTTTTGCATTCAGTTCCCACAGGGCCCTAAACTTTAAGCTCAGCAAGAATACATTGTTTTTGTAATACTAAGTGCTAAAAGCCTCTCTCCCTGCCCACCCTCCCAACCTCTCTGATTTCATCATCTTCCTTCTGCTCTAATATGTGTCCAGCTATGCTGTTTAACCTCCTATACCTCAGAAAAGCCAAAGAAGCTCTTAACTTAGCTTCTTTCTGTCTGTGTGGAATATTCTCCCATTAGACTTCCACGTGGCTCTCCTCTGAACTCAACTCTGACCCGACATCACTGTTTCAGAAAGTGCTTTTCCTAACCACCTATATGAAATATTCTCCTTGTCCTCACCATGGTGCCCTCTGTACCCCTAATCTACTTATTTTATTTTTTTCTATGGTACTTACTACCATATGTCTTCACATATATACATATTTATTTATTTATTTTTAGAGACTAGGTCTCTCTATGTTGCCCAGGGTTGTCTTGAACCCATGGACTCTAGTGATCCCTAGCCTAAGCCTCCCAGGTAGCTGGGATTACAGGCAGTGCCACCACACTGGCTCTCTTCTTATATATTAAAGTAGTATATCTCTGGAGAATTCCAAACAAATCCAGAGAAGGCTCCCAGTAAAACTAGCTTAGAATCACTGAGTACTTAGAATATACTAAGACCTCCTTGTACCTCAATGGGCTGACAAAGAATATATCTACTGTTCTAGGAACTGTTGACCTTCAAGGACATATTTGTGGATTTCACCCAGGAGGAATGGGGACAACTAGCCCCCACTCACCGGAATTTGTACCGAGAGGTGATGCTGGAGAACTATGGGAACCTGGTGTCAGTGGGTAAGGATGGGGGGCTAAGCATACACCCAGAAACCTACCCACTACAGGAGAGTCATTATTTACAAATAATGAAATAAAGATTTCCTGTCACTTGCTGTTGGGTTCTGTGTTAGGCATTTCTCACTTCTTTGAAAACCAAAGCAAGGCATATCTGATTCTCATTCCTGTGGGAACAGCTTTACATTGTGGAGCTAGACTAGAAAGTCAAAATATGGCGCTCCTTTGCATATTCAGAGACCCTAAATACCAGAGATATAAATGGAACTTAATTCTGGTGATGTTTCTTAGACTTCCACATAAACATTCATACTCTTTTTTTTTTTTTTTAAACTCCTTAAGCAGGATATCAACTTTCCAAACCTAATGTGATTTCCCAGTTGGAGAAAGGCGAAGAACCATGGATGATCGAGAAAGAAGGCCAGGGATATTCTAGTTCAGGTGAGACCGTGGCAGAGTGCTTTCGTAGGCAGTAGACCAAGATGCTTAAAGTCTTCCCTTTTGTTCTTCTCTTAACTGTTGAAATGACCAGCTTTTCTGAGCTTAAATATTATTCCCATATAGATCTTCATACTTTTATGATATGTGTATATCCCTAAGCAATATACAGCTATGCTTTCTATGTTCTTATTCTATACATAAATGGTATGTAGACTTCTTGGCTTGCTCTTCTCATTCTATGCTGTTGATACTTAGCTGTGTTTTACTAGTTCATGCATTTTCATTGAATTAATAAGCTACAATTCAGTTACCCATTTTCTAGTTTCTAATTTGGGGATTACAAAGGTGCTGCAGTGAATCTTTATGTACTGATCTTCTTGTGTACATATGGTATAGAAGCAAAATTATTGTGTGGAGTATATGTACCTTCATTTTGCTAGGTGTTAGCATATTGCTCTTCAAATCAGTTACCAATTTGTACACTCCCTTGAACAGGTTTTGAAAGTTTCCAGAACTTGATGTCTTTGTCAACACTTGACATTGGCAAGCTTCAAATCTTAAAAACCCACTGGGTGAATATAGTTTCTTTCATTTTCGTTATATTAGTAAGAGTATGATATAGTTTTCATGTTTATTGACCATTCATCCAGTATTCTTCTTGTATAAACTAAGTGTTCATATTCTTTGTCCATTTTTCTACTCTTGCTTATTTTTATTCTTAAAGATTTATAGAAAAAAGTAACATTATCCTATATTTTATAATTCTTTCATATTTAGGTTTGATTCACCTGGAATCTGTGGGGACGTAGATTAACTCTGTCCATGAGTATAATCAGACAGGAAACATTTATTTAGTGATTAGTGCTGCTCTATTCCCTGTCAGATTTCCTTGTATGCTTGGGTCTGTTTCTGGGCTCTCTCTATTCCTTGTTTCTATTTTTTCTCTACTTTCTAATGCCGGACTGCCTTAATTACTGCGTTTCATAGTAAGACACAGTATCGGGTAAAGGTAGTTCTTTCACTTAGTCTTCAAATTTATCCTGCCTCTTCTTAGCCTCTGACTTTACCATACAAAATATATAGGTGCTTCATAACACACTCTCTCTCTCTCTCTCTCT
>PVHY01033331.1:0-11363 GCA_004024945.1 Uropsilus gracilis
GGTACCACGGACTCAAGCCATCCCCAGCCTCAGCTTCCCAGGTAGCTGGGATGACAGGCGCGCACCACCACGCCCAGCTATTTTTGGGGAACTAAGTCTTGCTACGGGCCCCCCCGTGGGACTCAAACTTCGATTCCTGGCCCCAGCCACAGCTTCCTAGGCTGCCACCTACAGGCATGCGCCACCGTGCCCGGCCTAATGAAGCAGTTTTAACCCAGCTGTACCGTGGCGTCTGGACACGGCGCTGCTGGACACAGGAGGACACAGCGCTGCTGACGCTGACGCACTGCAGGAACGTGCCTGGTAACTGTTTCCGGAACGCGTTTTATTGTGATTGTCCCTTTACCGCGCTGGCCTGGGCTGGAGCCCTCGTCACCTCTGACGTGCCCCCAACTTCCGGCCTCTCTACCCCAAGTCCATTGGGTTCCCGCCTTCCTGGCCACCCCCAAGCCAGGGGGCTCCTCTCTCTACTCCCCCTGGGCCAGGCTCACACACTGGGGGTGAGAGCACTGCCCCCCGCAGGGGGCACTGGGTCCTGGGCCTCCCTGGTGTCCAGGTCTCCACGGTAGATTCTGCTCTCTCTGACCCCCCTGACCACGCATACATCAGGGGCGCTGCGCTCAGCTCCTGCCTTCCGCCCGGAGTCCACAGCCAAGGGCAAGGGTGCCACTGGGACGGTCACCCCCCCCCAGAGAGTGACCACCACTCAGTGTGCAGGTGGCTTCTGAGGTCAGCCCCGCACTTTGGGGCTTTACCTTCTAAGGCCCCTTGCTTGAATACACGGTTGCTTCATCCCCTGAGGGTCACGCATGCCAGGGGCGTAGATGTTGTCTCTCCCATTGGGCAGAGGAGGAGAGCCGAGGCTCAGGGCTGGACCGGTCACAACCTCAGGGCAATGAGTGCCCGAGCTCACGGGGAAGAGGAAGGGTGGGCTGCCGTCGTGACAAGCAGCTCATCCGGATCCTTAGTCTCCGGTGGAGGTGGAATGACAGGGCCACCCACAGGTAGCAGGTGGCTCCTGCTCTGACTTCAGGTCTATGCAGGTGACCTTGCTTGCTTCCTGCTGGACCAGTGGATGAGGGACACGTACCCAGAGCGTTCACACTGTGTCCAGACCTCCCAGCGATGGGAGGCCAACAGCTCCAGCTGAATCACGTTTCCAAGGCCAAGCTGCCACCCCGGGCAGCTGAAGCCTCCAGTCAGCTGCCCATCGTGGTGACCCCCCCCCCGGAGGCTGGGGGTGCTAGGGAAATAGCAGGTTTGAGGCGAGGTCACACATGCAGGCCGTGGAGCTGACATAGCACCAGACGCTGGGGGTTCGTCCCAGGCTGCCTCTGTTTAGCTTGTCTCACAGCCACTGTGCAGCTGGCAGACTCTGGACCCCAAAGCTGCAAGACCAGGACAAAATAGCTGTGACACCTCCATCAGCCTCCAGGGAAGGGGAGCGCATGGAACCAGGCACCACCCTCGGAGCTGACCCTGGAAACGGATGCTGCTCCAGCTTGGCCTGGTGACCCCACTTCAGAGACAGCTCTGAGGTGTCGGGTTGCTGACACTCACTTGATGGTCACGGGATCACACGTCCTTGTCCTTCGTCACCTCCCCACTCCCAAGCACAGTTTTTCTCCCTGGGACTTGGAGCAGGTGGATGGAATGAGAACTTCTATCTGTCCCCACTTCCAAAATATCAGGTGTGAAGGAAGAGTCTCTTTCTTCCTTCCCTCGTCCTTTCTTCTCTTGGATTCCTCTCCACCCAACCTCCTCCCCCTCGCTCCTCCTGTTCCATCATCCCTGTCTCCTTGGGCCCTGTTCCCTTCTACCCCAGACCTTATTCTCACTTCATCCACTCGTGTTTTCCCCCATCCCTCCTACTCTCTTGTTCTTTAGACCTTCCAACAGAATTCTTATTCTTTGTTCGCATCACACCATGGTCCTGAACTCTAGCTCAGCTACCATAATAAAGGCCAGTAGGATGAGGCCCGCACAAGATTTCTTTCTTCCACCAACCAAGATGGAAGCAACCCAAGGCCAACATGGCAGCTCCATCTCAGGCTATGCCAGCTCCCATCCCCTCCACACACTAGGAAGAAGAAGAGAAGAAGGAACAGTTTGCCCCTTTCTTCTAAGGGTGTGACCCCAGGGTGGGTGTGGCTCTGCCCACCGTCCTAAGCTAGAACCTGAGTCACTACCTCTAGCTGCAAGGGAGCCTGGGAAATGTAGTTTTCCACTTCCTTGCCATGTGCCCAACTAAAACTCCCCTTACTATAAAATTAGGAGATATTTGGAGATTAACTAACAATCTTCTTGCAATAGAGGGGGGTAGAGTCAGGGGAGGGAGGGGCACAAGATATTAAGATGATGGTTCACGGGTGACAGGGCAGTGGGAAGACCTCGGGGTGTACAATGATGTAAAAAATGTATATGCATGTGCGATCAGTTTTTTAAAAATTGTTTAAAAAAAGAAAAGAAACAACAACAATCTTTTCCACCCTTGTATTCTACTGAAAAGACTGACCTCACACAACCCCATGCTGGTGAGCGCTGGAGTCGTGCAGAAATGGGAAGTACGGATAAAAAAGAGGGGAAATTGGGTATAGGAAACTGGGTGCTCGTGAGCCTAAGCCCAAGGGCTGAGAGAAGTTTTGAGGCCCCCCACAAGGGACTCCACAGCCCCCATGGGACCTAAAGTCATTGCCCAGAGAAGCTGGGACAAGAGACAGACAACAGGATGGGGGATAAGCAGCTGACAGCGAAGTGACATCTGTCCTGTGACTGCCCGTTGGCCTCCTCAAGGACACCTCTTCTGGTCTCAACTCTATCTCCTCAGCACATGGAGATCATCTAAGAAAATTTGACTTCTAAAATTTGTAGAATTTCCATAGGAGGAATCACTTCCTGAACTGAGTCTGCGAATGTTGAGCAAGCCCTCATCTAACATCGTGACTAGGTTATCGGAGACTAGGACTATGGGGAAATGACATTATTCAAGGACTTGCTGTTGTTATAATGACACTGGAGGAACCTCCAAGAACAGAAAGATAACAATGCAAACTGCGATTACTTTGAGAAGTATTTTTGAAAAGTACCATGTTACTTTAAAATGTTACCCCAAAGTCCAGAAGGCTTACAACCCAGAAAAAGAAATTGGAAAGTGAATGATTTTGGGAACTTTTCACAAGAAATAGGATGCTCTAGCTCTAAGTGAAGGATGTCTACTCTGACAAAGAGCTAGAAGTGATCATTCCCATCCATAAAGTGATAAAGGAATCAGTTCTTCAAGAAATGTGTATGCGCCTAAAAGAAATATTTATGACATAAAGAATCAATGTTCTCAATATATAAAGAGCATTTATAAATCAATAAGAAAAAAAAGATCACATTTATTCTTGGCTTTGGATACACAAGCATTCAGAGCAGTATATTTAAAAGCCAAATCTGACCATGTCACTACCCTACTTAAAGTGCTTCAATGGCTCCACACTGCTCTGAGAAAAAAGTCCAAAACTTTACCTAAAATGACCCACATGATCTGGTCCATAACTCCTCCTCCAGATGCTTCCGCTATTGTGCCTCTCTCCTCCCTCTCTGGATTCCAACCAGCTGGTCTTGCCACCACAATGTTTGTATACAAGTTGTTTGCTTTTCCTGGAGTCATACCAGCACTTCTTCACCTGGCTTCAGTCTTCCAGCTTCACAGATACCAGCTATACCTGCATCTTCAGGGAAGTCTTCTACATTAGTTTGAATCCTCCATTATGTATTCTTTATTTGGGGGGGGTGTGTTTGTTTGTTTTTTGAGACTAGGTCTCGCTATGTTGTCTGGGGAACCGCAGACTCACGCTGCCCGGGGTACCATGGACTCAAGCGATCCCCAGCCTAAGCCTCCCAGGTAGCTGGGATAACAGGCACACACCACCACGCCCAGCTATTTTTTGAGACTAGGTCTCATTATGTTGCCCCAGGTGGGTCTCGAACCCTCGAACTCAAGCAATTCCTATTCTCAGCCTTCCTTCTTAGGCTAGCATTAAAGGCATGTACCACCATGCCCGGCCCCAGAATCCTCTATTATATATCCTCTGTAACCACAGAGTAAATGTGATGCATCTTCACAACTCAGTGCTGCAGCCTGAGACGTGAGAGACCTTTCCAGGAGTGAACCAAGCCGCATTGGCCTCTGGAAGCTGCTTACCAACCACGGTCATGGCTGAGAGGACACACAGCAGACAGTTAGGATGAGCACTTCTCCTAGCTGTTTTTGAACAGACAACTTTGAGGACACAGTGAGATCTATGGAACTTCTCCGCCAGGAAAATGCACACAAACAAAACTTCTGGAAACGTTTCTAAGGGTTCACACATCCCCTCAGGTTCATCCTCTCACCTCAGGGTAAGCACTCCAATGGAAGGCCCACAGAGAATCGTCCACACCGCTTTCCCTGGCTTTGTGTACCGGTCACTTCTTGCTGCGTGCCCAGAATGTCCTTGACAACAGCGCCTTGTAAACGACCCTTGATTTATGGTTGGAAAGAAAAGCGACATTTTCAAATAATTGTCTCATATCCTCTTTGCAAAAACCCTACATGATAGCCGGTATTGTGCTGTCCCTTTAAGAGAAGAGAAAATAGTAGAACATCAGCCATTTGGCTCAAACCCCTGCAACTAAAAAGGGGTTAGGCCCGGCAAGGTGGCTTGGTGGCTCGTGCGCTCGGTGGCTCATGCTTGTAAGCTTCAGCCTATGAAGCGGCCGGGGCTAGGGATCGCGGTTCGAGTCCCACCTGGGGCCCGAGCAAGACCTAGTTCCAAAAAAATAGCTGGGTGTGGTGGCGTGCGCCTGTCATCCAAGATACCTGGGAAGCTGAGGCTGGGGATGGCTTGAGTCTATGGTACCCCGGGCAACGAGAGCCTGTGGTTCCACAGGCAAAAATAGCAAGACCTAGTCTCAAAAAAAAAATTTTTTTTAATAAAATAAATTAAAAAATATAAAGGGGTTGAACCCAGGAGTGAAACACCCCACTTTAACCCTAGGTCTGGGCTGTTCCCCCCCATGCTGACATCAGCTCCAGTGGTCCAGGGAGTGGGACTCATGCCTGTGGGTGTAGCTGCCTGTTGAACACCACCAGTTCTTGGTGGGGGGGAGGAGGGGAAATAACCCCTGAGGCCACAGTCTTCCACAGGATCAGCCTCTCCTGCTCTGGGTGGTGACGTGACTCCAGGTGATGGGACTCCATAAACCCACAGCCCCAGTCCAGGTCTCCCCCACATGCCTGGGGACATCACCAGAACTCCCTTGAGGGAGACCCAGGGGTCACTCTAGAAAATACCCTTGTGCAGCCGGGCATGGTGGCTCATGCTTGTAAGCTTCAGCCTATGAAGCGGCAGGGGCTAGGGATCGCGGTTCGAGTCCCGCCTGGGGCCCGTATAGTGAGACCTAGTTCCAAAAAATAGCTGAGCGTGGTGGTGCATGCCTGTAATCCCAGCTACCTGGGAAGCTGAGGCTGGGGATTGCTTGAGTCTGTGGTACCCTGGGCAACGAGAGCCTGCGGTTCCACGGGCAAAAATAGCAAGACCCAGTTTCAAAAAAAAAAAAAAAAAAAAAAAAATACCCTTGTGCACTTAACATTCCTGAGGGCCTGTCCTGGGCTCTTCACATTAAATCCTCAGAACAGCCTCATGCTGTAGATTTTTGTTTGTCTGTCTGTCTGTTTGTTTGAAACCAGGTCTCGCTATGTTGTCCGGGGTAGTCCTGATCCCGCCGACTCAAGCGATCCCGGGCCTCTTGCCTCCCAGCGCTTGGATTACAGGCGCGACCCACCACACCTGGCTTCATGACGTAGCTATTACTAGTATCTCCACTCGGGGGCTCTCAGGGGTAGTCGAGTAACTCGCCCAAGTTACACAAGCCCTCGTTTTGAGAGCCGAGGTTTGCACTCCACCGCCTGTACGGAAGCAAAAGACCACTCTGCCTCTCTGCTTTGAAGTTCTGTCACCTCTAGAGCGGGCAGCTCAGACTGGGAGCCCTCTCCCCGGAAAACGCCCGGCACAGAGTTGCACATTCTGCGCGGCCTCGGGCACCCCGGGGCCCGCCATCTGTCGCTCACACACGCAGCAAAGAGCGGTTCCGAGACCAGGGGAGCGCGCGCCGGTCCCGCGGGCCTCGCCTCTGCACACGCGGGCGGAGAGCGGGGTGCGCGTCGTGACGGGGACGCAGGCTTCTCGGCAACAGCGAGCTCCCGGGCCGCAAGTGCCCCGAGAACGCGGCCAGCGCGGCGCCCTCAGCGGCCAGCGGCCCGGGGAGCTGCGCGCGGCCCGGCGGCGGGCCTGAAATCTTGCCCGCCCCCCCCCCCGCGTTTTGGAGTCCGGGGACCCGCTTCTGAGCCACCCGGAGCTCAGCACTCCGGCCGCGGGGCCCCGGGGCGCCGGCCCGGCTTCAGGTGCTGCAACGCCGCCGCGGAACCGGAGGCCGGCGCCGCTGGGGAGCTGTCCAGTGCTGAACCGGATGCAGCCTGGCGCGCGGGGCTCCGCGCCGAGGCCGCCGCACCCAGGGGCGCCGGGACGGGGCTGCGGCGAGCGCTGACGCAGAGAGCGGGAGAGGAGCTGCGGGCTCCAAGGCTGGCATGGACCTTCAGAGACTCGACTCCTACCAGGGGGGAGCGGGCCCTGACTTCTACGAGACCGTCCTGCACAAGGTAAGACTCCCCGGTCCCCGCGGACCCCAAAACTGGAGGGGGGGCGCTCGCCATCCCCCCTGACTTCACTTCAGACTTAAAGAGGAAGTAGTGGTGTGTCGTGTCGTGTCCCACCCCCACCCCCGTCTCTGTGGTCCTGCTTACTGCGATGCCCGGGTGGGGGAGGGGCTGCTGAAGGAGCATCTTCAGTCACTTCAGTCACCTGTACCCTTTCCTCCCTCCCTCCCCCGTTCTTGACCCTTTGAGCTCCCTGGGTCTCTGCTGCCCCTATGGGAGGCTGTGGCTACCCCCTCCATCCTTGCCTCACACACTCCATCTCCGGTAGGTCTGATCGTTTTACTCCGAGTCCTGAATCCCAGCCAGTTTGGACCACATCGGGCACAGACATTATCTGCAGGAGAAATAAACTGTTGTCTCCCCCCTCCCCCCACTGGTGCCAGAAAGCCCGGCTCTGGCCAAGGCAGCACCTTCTCGCAGCCTCTTGAAAGAGTCTGCTTCTTTCCGAGCTCAGCTGTGAGTAGCTGCCCTTGTGCGAGCTTCTCAAGCCACTCAGCATCTCAGGCAAGCAGGTCTGCTCTTGAAATCGTCGCTCAGAAAAAAGTAGCGGCCCCTGTTTCTTGGCGATGGCACTTTTGGAATTCTAAAGTCATTGATTTTGATGCTTTGGGAGAATTAAAGTCTCATTGTTGCTATTAAAAAGTCCTCCTCATGCCCCCTCCGCCTCCTGTGAGGCTCTTACCTTTCCTGCTTTGCTACTGCTGGTTTGTCAGGTGCCTGAAAAACTATGTAGGGTCCTAGCCTGGGAGATTATTTAAATCAAAATACTATCCTGAAAACCCCATGCGTGCAAACTTTGAAACCATCTGATCTAAGAGGGAGGTGACTCATCGAAGAAAACCTGGTAATAAGTGACAAGGCCAGCACTAGAAGCCAGAAATTATCTCAAATCGAATATTATCTTCTCTATACCAGTGTGGTCTATAGATCTCAGCGCTGACAGAACCGGGGAACTTGAAGAAACGTGAAGTACAAGTCCCCACCCAGCTAGCACTGAATCCACATTTTGGCATCTCTAGGAGATAACTATTCACATTAAAGTTCAAGTGTGTAGCCGGGCGTGGTGATGCGTGTCTGTAATCCAAGCGCTGGGAGGCAAGAGGCCAGGGATGGCTTGAGTTCGCGGGTTCAAGACTACCCCGAGCAACATAGCAAGACTTGGCCTCGAAAAAGCAGCCAGGCATGGTGGCAGGCGCCTGTAATCCCAGCTACCTGGGAAGCTGAGGCTGGGGATAGCTTGAGTCCGTAGGATCAGGACTACCCCGGGCAACATAACAAGACCTAGTCTCAAAAATAAATAAATAAATCAAAATAAAGTTCAGGTGTGTGACTCTGTGACAGGCTATTTGCGATGCAAATGAAGGGAAACTGACACTTGCAGGGCGCAGAGCTGACCAGCCTGTGTCATCTCTCCTTCCAGTCCCGCGACCCCGAGACTCTAGAGAAGAAATGTTTATGAGAACTGCCTCTGCCGGGAAGTTGTTCAAACCCTTATCACTTGCACAAACTCTACGAGGGCATCTTAGCTGGCTTCTGACTCTAACCTGGTAGAAAGTGCAGGCGGGCAAAGGCACACACACTCTGGCATCCATGGCAAAGCATCTACCCTGACAGATGCATCTCTCCGAGCCTCGATCGTCTAATACAGACATAAATATTCATTTTGAAAGCTTCCCGATGTGGAGATCAGGGCTGAGGAATTATTGATCAGGCGTGGGCTGTCCCACCTCAATTACCTGCACGTGGACTACAGGAGGTGGCCCAAGAGATCTGCTTCCCGCAGCTATTGATCGTCCAGCTGGAAGGCAGCCTGCTCTGCCACTTGGGATCTGCCTGAAGCACAAGTGTCCCACTCGGTCTCTGCGCGGGGCGGTAGGCACCCCCAGAACAGGAGCTGCTAGATCTCCCTGCAGCACCCGTGAGCGACCCATGAGAATAGGAAGTTGTCGCCGCTTCGAGTGCCTTCGCCACTGCTGTGCGTGACTGCTCAGATTTTTTTTTTTTTTGAGACCAGGTCTCGCTATTTTTGCCCATGAAACCGCAGGCTCTCGTTGCCCGGGGTACCACAGACTCAAGCAATCCCCAGCCTCAGCTTCCCAGGTAGCTGGGATTACAGGCGTGTGCCACCACGCCCAGCTGATTTTTTGGAACTAGGTCTCGCTGTGTTGCCCCAGGCAGGACTCGAACCGCGATCCCTAGCCCCAGCTGCTTCATAGGCTGAAGCTTACAGGCACAAGCCACCGTGCCCGGCTCCACTGCTCAGATTTGATTCACTTAGAAATCTAGTTGCAAAGGAGCGCCCACATGTTTGTATTATTCTTGTTTAATCTAATTTGATTTAATTAATTAGTGTTTAATTTTCATGTAACATTGGTCATATTTGTATAGTTATCGTTCCCTATACCACCTCTCCTCCTCCCTCGATGTCCTCTCCCCCCAACTCCTGTCTCGCTGTAGGTCATTGGTTGATGCCTCACTCATTGGTCTCTATCTCCTGGAGTGACGTCCTCTTTCCTGGGTGAGGCCCTGTGCTCCTGGGCCGCAGCCATCCAGGCTGCCGGGATTTCCAGGGGTAGCTTTGAGGTGGACAGACAGGCCTTGCCTGTCAGGAGCCTCTCACAGGGCTGGTTTCCAGCGTGGTTCTCGAGGCTCCTCTGTTGCGACGCTTCCTATGGTGCAGGCGACGGTCACACTGCCTTGCCAGTGTCTGTCTCATGGCGCTGCTTGTGAGCCTTATAGTTCTGGCATCAGGTATTGGGAACCCAACTCCCAGCCACCAGCAGTGGAGAAGTTCCCCGGTGGGGCCAGACTCCCGTAGGTGGTTGGTCCAGCTCCTCTCCTCTCTCTGGGTAACAGCTCTGCCTGGGGCCGCAGCCACACCCCTGTGGCTGTCCTCCCTTTGTGGAGAGGGAAGGAGCTTTGCACCTGTGTCTGGGGCAGGGGCCTGACTCCCCAGGCCCAGAGACCTGGTAGGCGGAGCTTTGTGACAGGTCACCACAGTACCTTGTCTGACAGCCTTGTCTCTGTGGCTCCTGCCTTGCGCTCTTCCGGCCTCGCCAGTGATGAGTGTTCCCGGGGCTGTCATTTGCTCCTCTGCGCTCCTGGAGGTCTGTGCCTGTGCCAGGTCTATTTGCGTTACTGCCACATACCAGAGTCTGAGGTCCTAGGCCTGTTGACATGTAGACGACATTGGTGGCGGGGGACAGGACCCCTCCCCCCAACCCTCGCTGCTAAGAATACAGATTGGTCAAATGAGCCTTTTATGGAATCATAATAAACAAAGACACCATGTCCCTCATGTGTGTCCCTGATGGTTGACCACAGCGAGGACCCTCCACAGCTGCCACTAAGGGGCACAAACACAACCTCGCTGGTGTCCCAGAAACTCCCACTCTCCCTTCCCCAGTGCCCCCCATCTCCCCCCCCAGAAGTGGCTTCATCAGGGGACCATCGGCTCTAGTGGCCGGAGGAGCTGTGGGACATCAAGGAATTTGTCAGGGGGGCATTGCCTCAGGGTGCAGGGAGCCCTGGGCTGGGATTCAGATGGACCTCGGTGGGCCTGTATCGGCATCTCTGAGCCTGGCTCTGCTTAGCTGGAAAGGCGGCTGTGAACACCTGGCTTGTTTTGTTGTTGCTTTGTTTTCCGTTTTTGCTTTGTTTAGAGCGAGGGTGTTAGATAATGCACCGTAAGGTCTGTCTATTCTCCAGCGTTAAGACGTGTGTGCGTGCGTGTACGTGTGGGTGGGTGTGTTTCCTGGCACATGGGGAGCGTTTGGTTGTCACCGAGACACACACCTGATCCGGAACAGCTTCCATGGCTGTCACGTCTGTTCCCAACTAAATTACGAGAGCTTTGTGGGAAGAGCAGCCGCTCCCACACGGAAACACACACCAGTTCACAGGCGCAGCCCTCGAAGATAAAGCCCCGGGAGCCCACACACACACACAACCCATGACAACTGTGTGAGCTCCCAGTGCTGACGCGCTGAGCTGAGACCTGCTTCTCCGGGGTGAGGACGGGGCCGTGACACTCGCTGTGACATTCCCGGACGGGAACATCATGAGCCGAATCCCGCAGCCTTGGCTGCGCCGGGTCCTGAGAGGGGGAGGCTGCCTGCAGGAGCCCGAGCGGCTCCAGAAGGTTCCTGGAGTGTGGGTGCGCTGGGGGCTGCCTGGAGCAGCCACATCCCCACAGGCTCGGAGTGTGAAGCAGAGACACGTTGTTCTCAAGAACCTGAGTTTTGATGCGAGAAAATGACTCAGCACACGTGAGCAGCTGCCCTGCCCTTCCCTGGGGACCTCCCGGCCCCTCCCGCCCGGCACCGCCTGCAGAGCTGGGCAGAGGCTGTGGCTGGGCATGGGCTGGGGGGGAGGGGGGGAGAAGCCAGAGAGGGCGACTCTTGCCCGGGGTGCCAGGGAGTCAGGCCAAGGGGCCCAGGTGACAGCTTCTTCCCGATTCCTCGTCAGGGCCGCTCTGCTGGGCACCACACACCAAGCCCGCCCAGGACCTGGCGCTGAGGCCAAAGTGGCCTCCTCCGAGCGTCCAGGAAGACCAGCGACCAGGGACAGACAGACGCGGCTGCCCGTCCATCCCTGCTGAGCTGGTTCCCGCTGGGAGAGA
>PVHY01033332.1:0-11211 GCA_004024945.1 Uropsilus gracilis
AAAAAAAAAAAAAAAAAAAAAAAAAAAAGAACAGCCAGCATGTGCTTAGGTAGGAATAACACAAAACTAACTAGATGAGTCAAAAATTCTTACTGGCTGCTCAGCCAGGTGGAAATTCAATGACCATTTTCTATGAGGTCAGGTATAAATGTCTAGCCTCACAGATTGCTTCTGAGTTCTAACCTGCTCAGTTCTCTGAAACTAATCAAGAAAATCGGGTTCTTCAATATTTAGAAAGGTTCAGGTCAGAATCTCTACAAACAGCTCCAGAGAGAGAGAATCATCCCACTAGTTTCTGAGAAATGTAGGGAGAATGTTGATTTCAAGTGACTCATTTAACATAGAAGCGGCCTATTAAGTTGTCTATTTTGAAGTTCTGGTACATAAAATTTTCACACAGCTTCTAATGCGAGTTCTGCTCTGTCATGGCATGGGAAAAGCATTATTAAATAGAAAAAGATTCTAAATGCTAAAGGCTCATGGGCTCATCCTCCCACTACGGAACATCTAAATTTGGAAGTCTTCTGTCCCTTTCTGAGAACCCTCAGAGGCTGGTGCAGGGGGCCAGTCATGCCCTGAGACTCTTCCAAAGAAACGCTCCTTTGCCATCTCCTTTTTGGGGATGTCACACAGACAGGTTGTGTAAAATCTTTACGGGCTACATTCCAATCCTGGCCCCGTCACGCCAAGCTGTGTTTCAACCTCTGAACCTCAGCTTTTCAACTTCCATAAAAATTTCCAACTCAAAGTCTTTGATTGACACATGGGAGACAGACAGTCCCTGCCTAGCAGAGAAATCTAGTTTAATGCTGAGTCACGGCTCCATCCACCAGCCTTGTGTGCTGGTGGGGAGGGTGGGCCCTGGGGTCAGAGAACTGAATGTAGGTGGAATTAAACATATGCATTTAGAGACTGGCGGGATCCATATCAACAGGAGCACAGCGTGGTGTGATGTTGCTCTATGCGCTGCAAGAACAAACTGAGATTAGGTAGTGATCTCAGGTAGTTTACTTCTCCATGCACAGTTTACCAAGCCTAACAATCCAGGTCTTTCACCTGGACTGCTGCAGACTGTACCTGACTTTCTGATTCCACAAAAAGGACAAACAGGTGAGATGGGTGTGGCCCATCTTTTGGTGTCAGATGACCTGATCTCAGAAGTCTCGTCCTTCCCTCAAAACAGAACTTAAAAGGAAAGCCAGCCCTTCTCTGGGTTTCCAAAGAGAAAAGTCTACTCAACTAGGCATTGATGAGCAACGTCACTCTCACCGGAGATTTCCATGTAAGGGGAGAAGAAGCTGGAGGATTTAGCCCTGCCCCCACCCCCACCCCTCACTCCCCACCCCCACCCTACATCATCAGCTACTCTGCACATGGAGCTTCTCCCACAGTCTCAGCCTTGGCCAGGTGACAGTGGCCAGAGGGAGAAAGGGAAGAGAGCCTGTGATGCCACAGGTGAAGGGTAAAATGGATGCTCCATTTCCACACCAAAGGCTATAATCCAAAATCCAACCACCCAGAGGGGACCAGAATTTCCATAAAGGAGGGTCTTATTATATGCATATATATAGGAAGGTCTTATTTGCCCAGGCCACCCCTCCCCCCACCCCAACCTCCAGTTGGAAGAGGAAGAGTTGTCTTAAAGTTGCATTTGTAAAGCCAGAACAGATTTTATTAAGCTTGTGTGCTTATTTGGGTTGACAGTGGTGAACAAGGATCATGATTATACAAGCCGCATTTGTGTGGAGGAAAATGAAGAGGCGGTAATAACTGAAGAGACTTCAGTGTTCTTTTAGGCGCAGGGGAAAGGCACGCAGGCTCTGAAGAACTGAAGAATGTTTCCACCTCAGAGGGAGAGGGAGAAGGGAGGGCACGCAGGATGAGAGGAACAACAACCCAGGGAACCCAAGTCCAGGTGATGGAGCTACATGGAGTGACAGATACTTGCTTAGAAACTTCTAGATCCTTAATGCTAACAGTGAGGTCAATTTCCTTTTCCTCCGCAGTCATACAGGTTATTGCTACTTCCTTGCCCCTAGTAAAGGAACATTTTGAACCTATGTGAACCTATGTGACTTCCTCAGCAAGAAGGAAAATGCAAGAATAACTTATCAGACCTGGAATTAGGCAGACCTGATTGTTTCTGGTTTTCCTTGCTGAGGTAACATTGGTCTCTAGTATTACATGAGTATCAGCTGTATGATTTTATACTTAGACATCTGTAGATAACTGCATGATGGCCTGATTCATATATATATATATATATGAATATATATATATATATATGAATATATATATATATATATGAATCAGGCCATCATGCAGTTATATATATATAACTCATATATATATATATATATATATATATATATGAATCAGGCCATCATGCAGTATATACCCTATATATATATATATACCCTACGGTTAGACGTAGCCTGGCCACAGAAAACAACGCTACAAGAAAAGAAATGCTTGAAACACAGAGTTAACCCTGAACAGTGGAGTGGCAGTTATTTATTAATTTTCTTCTTTATTATTTCCTGTGTTTTCCAGAATTCCTTTTCTATAAGGAATAAGCGTTCTTTGGAGAAAAAAAAAAGATGGTGTTGCAGAAAAGGAAGGGAAGAATTAAGGAAAGAAAGAGAAAAGTGAACAGGAAAGGAGAGAAACCGGGATGGAGCGGCAAGGACGGGAAATGAAGATCAAAGAGACCCAGGCGAGGCGCAGCCCGCGGCTCCGCGGCACCGCACCGCATCGTCCGCCAGAGGGCGCCCCTGCCCGCGGCGGCTGCTCTGCTGCTCCGCGAGGGAAGTTGCTTCAGGCCGCGAACTGGCGGGCTCGGGAGGGAAAACGCCAGTGCACCACCCAGTGCACCACGCTGAGGATCAAGTGGAAACGCGGGCGCCTCCGACGCCCAGCACCGAGGAAAGGCCACCAGGCCCTCGGCATAGAGGGTACAGCGGGCAGCCTCACCCAGGCCTGGTACGATGGCAGCATCGGCGGTGCAGGCGGGGCTGCCACCAACCTGTCTCTGAAGGGTCCTTTCTCCTTCCGGCCTTGCCCTAAGGCAGTCCGGGATCACCTGCTTGCACCCAGGGACGTGCACATGGAAATCCCACAGCTTCCAAGAGTGATTGCATTTGCATTTGCTACTGAAAATAAACAGGGACGTTATATATATAGTTGCACACAACTATATATATACACACATATATATGTATACTATATATGCTGTATACTATATATGTATAACATATGTATAACATATGTATATATGTATGCTATATATAGTTGTATACAACTAAATATACATATATACACACACAAATATATATATAGTAGGCAGTCCAAATAATATTTGTGTGTTAAAAAAAACATTCTTCACTGTCCTCTGACCGACTCCCCTCTCCACAGATAACTACTAGTCGTAGGTTCTTAAATGCTTTCATATACGTATAAACATATTGAATGTCTGTACTTGTCCACCCACTAGTCCCTCCCTCAATCTCTCCTTCCCTGCTAGAATATTAACCAATATGTAAACACTGATAAATTTGAGGTCGAAGAATTAGAATGATTTTCTGAATGTTCTTCAGTAAAAATATGTGTGTGGGAGAGTTGTTACTATTTTAAATCCTGTCTACTCTTCACCACTGCATCAAGGATTGACTCTTGGCCTCAGCTGAGTCTCCTCACCGATCTGGAGAGAGTCTTCATCATCATCATCATCATCACTGTCATCATCATCTCCTGCATCACCCAGCAGCTCTTGGGATCCAGAATTCTAACAGAACTGAAATGTGTGTCTCCTGATGAATGATTAGAATGGACTTGGCTGCTGCTTACATTTTTTACTAGTCTCAAGAGCAGATTAGTTGGGAAATGTTTTTTGTAGGCTTCGTGGTGATGGTGCTACTAAGACTGTGGCTTCGGAACCTACATGAAGTTGCAATTTTGCGTGTGTGATTTGAAGAATGATTTTGAAAATTTTCTTTGATTTTGGAAGCCAGAGAATTTGACTTAAAAAATATTTTTCTAACCAACTCTGAATTGTTGTCTTTGGGAGTTAGGTGGGGACTAAAAATCTGTTCCTTTCTGTGGGGTTTCTGATAGGAGGAGGAATTTAATGTCTATTCTGAACACATGGAGCCAGCAAGGCTTTTCCCAGAGGGTTGTGAGGCCTCTGAAATCAGAGGCTGAGCAGCCCTTCTGAGCGAGCAGCCTCCGGCCAGGCTGCCACTGGGGTGTCTGCTTTGACTTTTACATATTGTTAATTCAAAATACAGTCTTCAAATGTCACAATTTTAGAGTAATTAAAATGTTTAACTTTTTGGTAACATCAGAAGTTCAGGAATAAAAGAAGTGAAATCATAAGGCATTCAAGTAGGTATGAGTACAAAGATGGTGAACCTGGAGAACAAAGACCAGAAGTGGAACAAGACTCCAAGGTAGACTGACATAAAGCAGCTTCTAACAGTTATTATCTAAAGTTAATACTAGAAGTTTCATAACTGACAAGGAATTGGTTAGTGGTTACCACATATCAATTGTGGAGAACAATTTAACAGCTTTGTTTATGATTTTCAGACTCAAGCAAGAGATGACCCAGGTCAAGCTAGTCTCACTTGTCTTGCAAAATAGTCTAGGGTCAGCTTGGCTTATGTGACTAACTTGGCTTTGTCTTCTCAGGGAATTTCCAATAGCTGGTCTCTATTTGTGCTTAATTTTAACAATAAAAAATGGAGGAAACAAGCCAAATCTAAGTCTTCCATTCCTTGTAGATCAATAATTTCCATTAAATTCAGTTTGAGGGTCTGCTTCAACACTAGCCAATATGATCAGGGAAGGAGAGAAGAGACACCAGGTGGCCCACCTCTTAGGGCAGTCACAGAAACCCAGCTGTTTCCAACCTTGCTGGAAATGCATGGTGCCAGAGGTTGCTAGGCTTTTTCCACGTAACCTGAAAACAATTCCAAAGCAAGTGGAGGGAGGTGTGCAACTTCTGCTTTTGCAAAGTCAAATGCATGCCATTTGCAGCAACATGGATGGAGCTAGAAAGGATTATGCAAGCTGAAATTAGTCTGAAGGAGAAAGATAAATATCAGTGGACTCACTTATATGTGGAATGTAGATAAATCAAACAAAAGGACAAGAAGTAGTCACAACTAACAAGCTGACTATAGAACTGAAATATTCAGCAAAGGAGGACAAAACATGGGAGAGGGAGAAAACAGAGGAATATGGTGAAGGGTCTTGGGTGATATGATGGTGGGAGAAATACAGGGACTACAGTGATGTAAGAAAAAACATTAAATATCAAAATAAAATAAAAAATAATGAAATAAGTTTTGTTTTATAAGATTTTTATATTATTTTCCTTGGCATTGTCATTGTTTCAAGGTGAAAATGTTACCAACTTGGGTTTTGCCCATGTTCCTGTCTGACTTACTGGAGGCAATGAGTGTAATCGAGCCATTGTTTGCTGGAAATTTCTTGCACTCTTTCCTGATGAATATTACCCAACATTACCAAGTACGTTGAGGTAAAAAATATTAGCCGTTTGGTTGAATTCATGCTAGTCCCTTATACTAATCTTAGACACACAGTCTCCAGTTCAGATAGGAACACCACCACTTATTTTGACTTGAGATTGTCCTCATCATTTCTGTTAGGTTTGGATTTATAGTACTTTAGAGATGATTAAAAATCATTTCACTTGGCTATTTGTCAGTTGAGAGCACTCTGCCAATGCTTGCTCATAGAATTAAACATTTAGATCTCATAGTCTTTGCTCTAGACTAATTTCCAACAAAGCAACATTTTGAAAATGAATTTTTCTATCAAATGCTTAAAATGAGGGTCAGGGGGAAGAAGATGAGAAGGAGACAGAAACAAGGAAGGAGGGAGAGAGAGGAGAGATTGGAAGGAGGGAGGAAGAGGAATGGGCAGATCGAAGTAGAACTAGAGAAGAGGAAAGACAACGAGAATCACTGAAATTATAGGGGTACTGTAGACTAACAGTACCTGGAATTGAGCAGGACTTGAATTCCTAGAATTGAAGCAGACACTCCACCAACAATCTGCCTCCCATTTCATGAAAACCATCTGAAAAGCATGAAATCATCATCCAGAGTCCGAAAGTAGTTTGTGGACTCCCTTGATCTGTCAGTGCCCACAACACATTCCTCATCCTGCTTGCACTATGCAGCTCCCTGGACCATGAGGGTGCAGGAGCTTCCCTGGGCTCAGTTCTGATCTGTTACAGAGTATTAATAGAAACCACAGCCTTAAATATACTCCTCCCCCACCCCCAACTTAAAACTAGCTGCTGTTAAACTTTTCAGGCAGGGAAAGAAAAATCTTTTAACAGTTTTCCCTTGTTTTGAAATCAAGAGATCTGACCCAAGACCCAGATGTCTGGGGAAAGGATACATTCGCAGTCTTGGCTCTCTCGGTCTGCAATTCCCAAAGAAACTTCCATCAGAATGGATTTTGCAGAAAATTCACAAAATATTAGCACTCCCTGATTTCTGCCTTGCTTCTGTGCCCTCTTTTTGGGACAAGCCATCTGAAGCTTGTGTGTGCAGCTGCCACTTAAACTCACACTTCTGAACCACTGTTAGCAGGTAGACCACAGGATGCCACATGGCACTGAACTTGCAGGGTCTAAATGGGTCCTGCCATCTGCTGCATGCATGAAAAGGAAGCATATTCTTAGCAAGAACTTTAATAGAAAAGAGCTGTAATAGAATTAGAGTGCATAGAGAGAAAAGAAAGGATAACTGCTCCTCAAGAAAACACCCAAAGTTACTTATCCCCTTTTGGGTAAATGTTCAGCTAGACAGGGTTGGCCAAAACTGGGACCACTGAGGCTCCAAAGTTGGCCACAAGTCTACGGTACCTCCTGGCAGGGAACCGAGGAAAGGGGCAGAAAGGGCCAGGTAGCCGGGCACGGTGGCTCGTGCTTGTAAGCTTCAGCCTATGAAGCGGTCGGGGCTAGGGATCGCGGTTCGAGTCCTGCCTGGGACCCGTAGCGAGACCTAGTTCCAAAAAAATAGCTGGGCGTGGTGGCGCACACCTGTCATCCCAGCTACCTGGGAAGCTGAGGCTGGGGATTGCTTGAGTCTGTGGTACCCTGGGCAACGAGAGCCTGCAGTTCCACAGGCAAAAATAGCGAGACCTAGTCTCAAAAAAAAAAAAAAAAAAGAAAAGAAAAGAAAAAAGAAAGGGCCAGGTAAATCTAGGAACAGAGGGAGCAAAATCAAAGTAGGAATTAAGTTAACACCTGCTATGGTCAGCCTCCCCAAGGTTCTCTCGCCCACCTCTCTTCCAAGTGTCTCTACTCATCTCAACTCCACATAACCCTCTCCATGTTCCCCAAGACCCTGGACTAAGTTGGAAGCCGAGAAGCAAGCTCAGCCTTCTTCCTCACAAGTCTCCCTGCTCCATATGCCTCCCCCAAGTGTCCTCTTTGCCAAGCCTTTCCTAGTGTCCTTCTACTTCTCCTCCCTGCTCAGCTCCATCTCATTAGGTGAGACCAGGAACATGGAGACTCTCCTTTTTATGGAGTTATGCTGTTGCAGGACCTCCAGCCTTGACTTCTCTCCAGAGCTCCAGACACATATTTGGGTCTGTTTAATGACATCCTCCACCCAACAGGTACCTTAAACTCAGCATATCCCAAATCAAGCCAATTAATTCTTCTCACTAGCAGCAACAATCTCCTTCATCTGTATTCCTTCCTTTATTCTGATTGGTCACATTGTCACTCACCAAATTACTCAAGGCAAAAATGTGATATCATCTTAAACCCCATCCTCTTCTTTGCCAGCTCTTCCCCATTTCTTAGTGTTCAACAGGTCTGGCCTCTTCTCCCCCCTTGTCTTACTTCCCCATTTCCTTTATTTCATTCTACTACCTAAGTCCAGGACCTCAGCACCTCTCATCTGGACTGGGGAGCTGCTCCCAACTGGTCTTCGGTGGCAGTCCCCTCTGCGAGGGCCTGACTATAGCGTGAAGGAGAGTGACATAAACAGAGCTCAATCTCCATCTCTCTCCTGCTAGAGTCTTATCTGATGGTTTTGTGTTGCCAATAGGATAAAGTCCAAGCTACAGTCTCCCCTGTTTCCTTGTTACACTTTCTGCTTGCAACCTGGGAGAGAAACCACAGCTCACTTTAAGTTCTTACCTTCTTCCTGATTCAAAAAGCAACAATTATATTTCCTAACTTTTCTAGATGTGGCCAATTGACAAAGTTCCAAACTCTAGAACGGAACAGAAGTAACATGTGAGAGTTCCCCATTGCAAGAAGCTGTCCTGTATCCTTTGCTCCCCACCCCCTTTAGTCCTACAGTCTGGAACACCAAGATCAAAGTTTCCATCTGGGACTATGAAACTGAAGGATACACCCCAGGAAAAGCAAACTGGAGATGTTTTGGAGCAGAACACCTGCGCCTGGAATTTTCAGTGAAAAATAAACTCCTAACTTGGTTAAACCACTGGTATTCTGCATTTACCGCAAGAGATAATTCAATAACAGTCTGCCACTGCTTATTGCAGATTGGTGAGTTTTGCATTGTACCTCTGAATGGTAGAATCACCTCTAGAACCCTGACTTCCAGGCGTCCTGGAAAGATGGCTTTATTTCCAAGTCTGTAGAGCAGACAAGCTCTCTGGGAACAGATGTGGCGTGAATCAATTCGAGTGTCTGGCACACACTTCTTGATCCAACCCCAAGGGACAGCTTAGCCTTCCAGACTTGCAGTGATATTGTGCCTCCTTCCCATCATTTCTGCACTTCCTTCTGCCTATCTTATCGCTCACCCTCTCTCAGTTCTCTGGCTGAGTATAGGCTTATTGCTCAAGATCCAAATCCAATGCTACCCCCCTGACAGTGCAAATCCATCCTGCCTTCACTGGCTCTGAGGTGCACTGTGAATATTCCTCAGTGATTGTCCTTAGTGATTCATTCTTTCTGATCTCAGTAAAGAGCTCTTCCCTGCTAAAATGTGAGCTCCCCGAGTACAGAATTATAAGTGCCAGTGTAATATCTGTGCCTCCTCTGTCAACTTGTTCATCTTCTCTGTCTGGCACAGAGCAGCAGTTAAGGAAATGTCTGTTGAACTAGTGTGTAAAGAGCTGCGTCGCAGGGAATGAGGAAGGACAATGAGAGAGATTGAGTCAGTAAGAGACTGGGACTGAGTGGAAGTATGCACCACTCAGCCATTTTATTGTATTCCACAAGTCTATTTAAAGGATGAAGAGAATGGTTTACAGCTAGTTAAACAAGGGGAATAAGTGACTTAGGGAAAATTAGATTAGGTAAAACATTAGTTCCTGTGGGATACTTGGGAGCAGGGGATTGACTCATTGACTTGTTATCTCTTAAGGAATGTTACTTAGGGTTACTATTGGAAGAATGGGGACATTGCTGCCCACTTTGATCCACTGGAGATCAATCATGCCATTCCATCTTCAGTGTTCTGGAGACAGATAAGATAGTGAAATGAAATTTTCTTCATTCATGGCCTGAGTCCTAACTGGTTACCTGCAGTTCCCAACACTAGTGAATATTGATAATGGCCCAAAGCTACCTCCTCAGGTGGTGGGTCAAGAATACAGACATTCAACTCCTGTTTCCTGAGCCCCTGCCCTGTGCCCACGCAAGCACTGTCACTACTTTAGGGAGCCTGGCTTTCCTTGGGGAGTAGACAGATGAACCGTGAGCTACAATAAGTCATGGTTATGAATGACAGACATTCCCAGTAGTTTTCATGGAAACTCAAGGGAGAGGCCATCACAGTGGGCAGGGGCAGGAGAATTATCAGGAAATGCCCTACAGGACCTGGGACTCTGGTGATGACTCTTAAATAAGATGGTTTATTTCCTGAAAAGGCTGTTAGTTTTGTTAGTTTTCCAAGTAATGGTTTTAGCCAAAGTTCTTATACTTTTGTTTTGAAATTTTCCATTTCTTTGGGATCATTTATACTCCTGCTGTAAATGGTGGGTGCTATATAGTTTTTCATAGATCCAACAGTATAGGAGGGGGACTAACCCCAAAATAAATTTCTGGTGCAGGCAGGATGGCTTTTAGCCTGTCAGTAAGTTAGAAGAGCTAAGAAGTTACAGAGACCGGACAGACCGGTTCATTTGTTATCAATAATCTTGGGCCCAGGGTTCGTGCGGGTCTCTGTGCCCGTGCATCCAGCGGCCATGCCACCATGGCGTGGCCGCCGCGGTCCGCACGCACCGGCTCCTTGCGCTTCCTCCAGGTCAGGCAGGGAGGGGCTGGGGTCAGTCCGGCAAGAGGCTGGGCCTGTCGGCGCGGGCTGCACGGCACATCTGAGCCCTTTGAAGACGCAGGGCTGGTTGTGCGGGAGGGGGCGGGGTGTCGGATGGTATGCCCGCCACAGTCTCCCCTGGGTTTGCCTTCAACACGAGAGCTCTAATCAGTAGTGATACCTTCAGACAATATCCATCCATAGAAACCAAACCAGCGAGATATTGGTGGAAAGTCCCTTAACATGTGCCACTTGGGCAGGACTCAAGGGGAACAAGGCGAGCACCACACGCAGTGAACTGGGAGAACCAACAAAATATATGACGCCTACAACGTCACCGAGAAGATTTGAACAAAAACTTGGCACAGAGAACCTGTCAATAAGGGCACTGCACACCCTCTTTGTTTAGAGGGAAGATACCACGGAAAGCCGGGCATGGTGGCTCGTGCCTGTAATCATCAGTCTGCGAAGTCTGAGTCCTACTTGGGAAAACACAGCGAGACCTAGCCCCAAATAGCTGGGCGTGGTGGCGCACGCCTGTAATCCCAGCTACATGGGAAGCTGAGGCAGGGGATTGCTTGAGTCTGTGGTACCATGGGCAACAGTAGCCTGCGGCTCCACGGGCAAAAATAGCAAGACCCAGACTCAAAAAGAAGAGGCTTGTCTAATGGCAGTGGCCCCACAGCAAAGCCCCAAGGGAGGAGACCTACCATCAGCTGATGGATGTCCCTTGGAGGATCTGCTCTTCCAAAATATAAGGCGGAGTCATGCCCCCAAAGCCAAAGACCTGAAGCATGACTGAAGGAGCAACAAAGTGTGACACAAACTGCGGAGAAGAGATCCACGAAGACCAAAGGTGCTCCAAAAGCAGTACAGGAATGATAAACAGCACGTTATACCAAGTCCGGGGAAATCGCACCCTCACCAAGGA
>PVHY01033333.1:0-11222 GCA_004024945.1 Uropsilus gracilis
ACCCAAGTGGGGAAAGGCCCAAGTGGACTAAATTTCAGAATAGCTGTAGAACCTGCTGGACCCTCGAAGTCTTGGCATAGAGCAAGCCTGGGGTGAAAGGCCAGGTACTCAAGGTCAGAGAGGTTTAAAGCCCTCTCCGTCCCCCAGGATGGTGGTCACTTCGCTGAAGCTTCAAGATCTAATCGAGGTGATTCGGGGGGCCAAGACCCAGGCCCAGGAGCGGGAAGTGATCCAAAAGGAGTGCGCCCACATCCGGGCCTCCTTCCGTGATGGGGATCCTCTGCACAGGCACCGCCAGCTAGCCAAGCTGCTCTACGTCCACATGTTGGGCTACCCCGCCCACTTTGGACAGGTACTGGGCTGGGCTGGGCTGCCTCCCTTCTGAGTTTGATGAGGGTGGCTGATGGGCCTGGGGCTTGGAACTCATCACCTCTTTGTGCCGGGTATTTTCATTCTACAGTGTTTATGAGCCTTCACAGAGTGCACCTACCTCCAATACAACACCCATTGGTCATCAGCTGACCTGACCTTTCATTCTCTGACCAGCCCCCTTTGGGACACCTCCTCTCCCATCCTTCTCGACTCCTAGTTCCTTCAAACTACCCAGTAGCTCTTATCTCTTATTGAAGAGGGTGATGGGACATGGCACCGCATAGGTTAACCTGGTGTTAAGGAAGAAGACAGAAAAGGGGGTGTTAGTGCCTCTGGTTTCATCCCTGCCTGGTCTGCCCCTTCCCTATAGATGGAGTGCCTGAAACTGATCGCCTCCTCCAGATTCACAGACAAGCGGGTGGGCTACCTGGGGGCCATGCTTCTGCTGGATGAGAGGCAGGATGCCCACCTGCTCATTACCAACAGCATCAAGAAGTGAGAGGACTCTGGGAAGCACTCGGAATCAGGGAGGTGGGAGCGTGGGGAACTGGGAGACCCAAGGGGGCTGCCTGCTGGAGTTACTGGGAAGGATTGAATTTCTCAAAAGTCTTGACAACCATCCTCCCAACTCTGCAGTGACCTCAGCCAGGGAATTCCAGCAGTCCAAGGCCTGGCCCTGTGCACTCTGAGCTCCATGGGCTCTGCTGAGATGTGTCGAGACCTGGCCTCCGAGGTGGAGAAGCTGCTCCTACAGCCTAGTCCCTATGTGCGCAAGAAGGTGAGGCAGCAGTGCTCTAGGGACTTGCCCCTCCAGAAACTCCTGTTTGCCACGTGGTAGCAGTGGGGGAGGGGAACTCCTCCTACAGACCCTGCTCTCTCTGAGCCCCCTACCTCTACAGGCTGTTCTCACTGCTGTGCACATGATCCGGAAGGTCCCTGAGCTCGCCAGCATCTTCCTCCCACCCTGTGCCCAGCTGCTTCATGAACGCCACCATGGTAAGGCCACAGTGCTGCTCAGCTCTGACTAGACAGGAGTAGTAAGAAATGGGACCAGGACACCAGCTCATAGGAGAAGGGCTCAGAGTGGACACCAGCTCATGGTGCACACAAGCATACACACATGCAGTAGACCCTCCTGTGCCCCTGCTGCCTTTCACTTCCCCCACCCTGACCCCAGGCATCCTGCTGGGCACCATCACGCTGATCACGGAACTCTGCGAACGAAGCCCTGCATCCCTCAAGCATTTTCGAAAGGTGGGCTGGTGAAGGGGTAGGCCGTGGGCCAGAAAAAATGGGGCCATGGGATCGGAATAGGGCCGAAGGTTGTGAGACCTGGAACAGTCCCAGGACTGTCCCAGATAAGGCTGTGCCCTCCCTCCAGGTGGTACCCAAGCTGGTGCAGATCCTCCGGACTCTGGTGACGACAGGATACTCCGCAGAACACAGCATATCAGGAGTCAGCGATCCCTTTCTGCAGGTGGGCTGCCAGTGCGCTGCTGTATCCCTGGAACAGCATCCCTGGAAGAGCTTAGCAGTAAGCTGGGGCCAGCTGTCATCTCCCACCAAACACTGGCTCAGCAGAAGAGTGGCAGGCACAGCACTGTCCAGGTGATCGCAGGACAGTGCAGCATGGGGGGGCACCTGAAGATCAGCAAATCCAGTTTGGTAACAGCAAAATCCTGTCACCCATGACTTCATATCCCTCCCAGGACCCTAGGGACTAGGGGAAGTGGAAGGGAGAAGCAGGGAAGTTCTCTGAAACCAGTCAGACCTGACCGGGCATGGTGGCTCGTGCCTGTAGGCTTCAGCCTATGAAGCGGCCGGGGCTAGGGATTGCGGTTCGAGTCCCGCCTGGGGCCCGTAGCGAGACCTAGTTCCAAAAAAATAGCTGGGTGTGGTGGCGTGCACCTGTAATCCCAGCTACCTGGGAAGCTGAGGCTGGGGATTGCTTGAGTCTGTGGTACCCTGGGCAACAAGAGCCTGCGGTTCCACGGGCAAAAATAGCAAGACCTGGTCTCAACCAAAAAAAAAAAAAAAAAAAAACAGTCAGACCTATCACATGCTTTCAGTGAGGGATTTTTCTCAGTCCATGACTCCTTACCTTCTCAACCCTCCTTTCAACATTTATCCCATTCTCAGGTCCAGCTACTTCGTCTGCTTCGGATTCTGGGTCGGAACCATGAAGAGAACAGCGAGACCATGAATGACTTATTGGCCCAGGTGGGGTCTGGGAGGGGACACTGGCCAGGTGTGTTACTCTGTGATCCCACCAGCCCTGAGCATCCCTTATATGACCATTTGTCATACAATAACCCTGTATCATCCCATAGAATCACAACCATTTTCTCTCCAGACCAATCTCCATGAGGACAGGGACATGATCTGTCTCAGGGCACATAGCACGGTGGGGGCTCCGGGATCTTTGTTTGATGGTTGAGAGATGACAAGGTGGAGACTTCCAAAGCCCTGAGGAGCAGGTGGCGCCCCCTATAAATGCACCTTTCCATCCACCCAGGTGGCCACCAACACAGACACCAGCCGAAATGCAGGCAACGCAGTCCTCTTTGAGACAGTGCTAACCATCATGGACATACACTCTGCTGCTGGCCTGCGGGTACCATCCCATAAGCCTCTCCTCTGGCCCCACCCCCACCGGAATGGTCCAGTTTCCTGTTCTCACCCTGTGCTGCGCCATGTACTGCCTACTGCTGCATGAGCAGGTTAACTCCTACCCTGACTCTCCCTAACCTCTGCCTCCTCCAGGTACTGGCTGTCAACATTCTTGGCCGTTTCCTCCTCAACAATGACAAGAACATTAGGTAACAGCACCAGGTGTTTGGTTGGGTTGTGCCACTGAGCCCTGGGCTCTCTGCCCTCCTTCAGAGTCTCCTGATCCATCTGCCTCTGATCCTATCACCGAGGGCAGGATGAGGCAGGGAAGGGCCGATGGCTGGGTTATGATAGCACCTCTCTGCTCTGCCAGGTACGTGGCACTGACATCTTTGCTGCGACTGGTACAGTCTGATCACAGTGCTGTGCAGCGGCACCGGTCCACAGTGGTAGAGTGTCTGCAGGAATCCGATGCCTCCCTCAGCCGGTGAGCAAGACAGAGGAACACAGGGTCAGGGCAGAGCACCCAGCACCTGGTGGCCGAGATCCGGGCCAGCTCTGGGCAGCTGGAGTACACAGACTTAGGACACAGGTGTCTGAGGAAGGGGAGGGCCCAAGGAATGTTCCAGGGTAAACTGGGCTACCTTGTGCAAACACATTTCTCCTCCCAGGCGGGCCCTGGAACTGAGCCTGGCTCTGGTAAACAGCTCCAACGTGCGGGCCATGACCAAAGAGTTGCAGTGCTTTCTGGAGACCTGTCCCCCTGATCTACGGGCCGACTGTGCCTCAGGCATCCTGCTGGCCGCAGAGAGGTGAGGTGACAGGCACCTAGGAGACACCGAGGATAGAATCTGGGGAGGGTCAGTACCAAGAGTGATGAGCCAAATGTCTCCTAGGTTTGCTCCAACCAAGCGGTGGCACATAGATACCATCTTGCATGTGCTGATAACGGTGAGGCTGGGACTGGTCTGAGAGCTGGATGGGAGGGGGCTGGGTTCACCCACTGACTAGCCACATTCACCCCTTTCAGGCAGGTACCCATGTGCGGGATGATGCAGTGGCCAACCTGACACAGCTGATCGGGAGTGCTCAGGAGCTACACGCCTACTCTGTGCGCTGCCTCTACAGTGCCCTGGCAGAGGACATCTCCCAAGTACTGTCCCCACCCCCAGGGCCCTGGGCTGCCCACCCAACCAGCCCTCCCCCTTCCTTGACCACTACTCCCCATTCCTGACTCCCAGCTCCCTTGCAGTTGTAGTCATTTGGTGGAAGAGACACTCAAGAACACAGTCCTGTTTTTAAATTGAAATACTTGGACTTCTGTCCTGGTTCTGGCACCTAGTGGCTGTGTAAACACAGATGACTACCTTAACGTAATGTTTTTAGCTCTACCTGAGAACACTTCATACCCCATGTACCTCTCAAGCTTAGTATCAAATGAGATAGATAAAAGCTCTTCCTGCTGCATTAAGGTTATTACCTTGGGTGCTCCGTGAGTTAACAGGTACCACCCCCTATCTATAGCCCCCTTTTCATATTAGCGAAGTGGGGCCGACAGAAACCATCCACCCAGATCTGGAAAGGTCTCACTTTTCTCTTGGCTGCATCCCAGTAGTTTGGCCATGTAGTTCTGGGGAATGGCCACCAGAGGGCAGCAGAAGCCCAGGAAACGGGACTGAGCCCCACTGGTCCCCAGCGCAGGCCTTTTCCCCACCCTTCTGTGCCCTTGTCATCTCTGCACAGCCTAAAGGCACATTGGTAGGGGGCTTGAGGTAAAGAGGCAACCCAGACACTGACCCAGCCTGTTTCTCATTCCACACAGCAACCGCTGGTGCAAGTGGCAGCCTGGTGCATTGGGGAATACGGGGACCTCCTGCTGGAAGGGAACTGTGAAGAAACTGAACCCCTTCAGGTGAAACCTGCTTTGGGGGTACTCTGAAGAGGTACTTGTTAGGGGAGGTAGAGCTGGCCCCATAGTTACTACCTGTATCCAACCCTAAAGGTAGAAGAAGAGGAGGTGTTGGCACTGCTAGAAAAGGTGCTCCAGTCGCATCTGTCCCTGCCAGCCACCCGAGGATATGCCCTCACAGCCCTCATGAAGCTCAGCACCCGGTTTCATGGGGACAACAAGTGAGAACGTGTCCCAGCCTCTCCAGGACTTGCTTTTGGGTGCCCTCAGTGAGATCTGTTCCTTCACTGTGCCCACCAGTCTCTTGGCTTTCTCTCTAGGCACACACCCCAGTTCCCTTGATCCTTAGGTTCTTCCCGTCAACCAAGTATCATGGGTCTCTCCCTGCTCTGGAGGCCTCTCCCCTCCCACATCCTGAGGTAAAGGGCAAGGCAGGCTGCCATTCAACTCACATAGCACCCTGCGGCCCAGCCGCATCCGCCAGTTGGTGTCCATCTACGGGAGCTGCCTGGACGTGGAGCTGCAGCAGCGGGCCGTGGAATACAACATGCTCTTCCGGAAGTATGACCATATGAGGTACGAGCTGCAGCAGTTGCCAAAGCAAATAACCCAAACCCTGCCCTCTCCCCAGGGTCCTCTCCCCGATGCTCCTGTCTGGGTCCAAGGGTCTCGTTCCCCTCTGTGTTCTTCCTCATCCACAGTCAGAAACTCCCACCCATAGTTCACTGAAAGTAAGCTGGCTTCCGCACCACCTTGCTCCTCTGCAAATCAGCAACAGTGTGCTAACTCAGGAGATCAGAGGGCACTTGTGACTCACTTGTGCCTAGAACCCTCTGTGTGCTTACCCCCACCACGCACACGCCTCTTGTGCAAAGCCCAAGACCCCCTCAGATACACACATTCCATCCTCCCAGGGCTGCCATCCTAGAAAAGATGCCTCTTGTGGAGCGAGGTGATCCTCAGGCTGATGAGGTGGCAGAGGAAAGCAAAAAGGAAGTCCCGCCCTCAGAAGTAGGCCCTGTCCCTGCGGAGCCCCAGGTGAGAAGGCTGAATGCCCAGGGGTGAAAAGGAGTTGGTCAGACTTTCTCAGCCCTGACCCGTGTCCCCTTTCCTCCAGACCTCAAACCTCTTGGACTTATTAGATCTCCTGGATGGCACTTCTGAGGAAACCCAGCAGCCTCCTCCTCTGGCCCCCTCTCCAGGAGATGCCTTGGTACACCTCCTTGATCTTCCCTGTGCACCTCCACCGCCAGGTAAGCTTCAGCAAAGTGAAGACAGGAGGTCGCGGGGGCATGTGCTATTTCTTCTTAGCCAAAGACTGGGGTTTCAGGTGCCCTCTAACCTGCTGTGTGCCCCACATCTTGGTAGGTGAAGGGTTCAGTAGATCCTTCCACTCCTCTACTGGACAGCTGCCCCTGGTTCCAGCTGTCTTACCTAGGCCTACAGAGCCCCACCTCCTCCCAGTCAGTCTCCTGCATTTGCCCACTAGGTCCTCCATGGACTCTTCCAGCTTCTCAGACCCTCCGCACAAGTCCTAGGCAATTCATGATCTTTTTACATGAAATGTTCTCTCCACATCAAACAATTAGTTTCACGGGCATGGTGACACGTGTCTTTAATCCCAGCCTAGGATGGAGGCTGAGACTGGGAATCGCTTGAGTCCACGGGTTAGAGATCTGCCCTGGGCAACATAGCGAGACCTAGTCTCAAAAAATAGCTGGGCATGGTGGTGTGCGCCTGTAATCCCAACTACCTGGGAGGCTGAGGCTGGGGATTGCTTGAGTCCGGGGTACCCCAGGCAACATAGCGAGACCTAGTCTCAAAAACAAAACAAGACAAAACAAAAACAAAAATCAAACAACTAGTTCATTCTCACTCCTCAGGCCCCAGATGAAATGTCGGATACCTTCTACTCTTCCTATTTCAGTTCCTCCAATGACTCTGGCGGTCTGTTTCCTTCACAGCACCAACTACAGTGTGGGAGAACTGTACTCGCTTTCCTGTCTCTTATTTTTCTTCCCCCTTGAGACCTAAGCTTCATCAGGGGCTTCATCTTATCCATTTTGTCACTACGATTTCAAGCAATGCCCTTACCTGGTGGGTGCTCACTTCATTTTTATTGCACGAATGACTGAATCTTCAGCCCATACTCTGAGCTACTTCTCTCTCCCCATTCTAGCACCCATCCCAAATATCAAAGTATTTGAGCGCGAAGGACTACAGCTGAATCTGTCTTTTGTTCGACCCCCTGAAACCCCTGCTTTGCTCTTAATCACAATCACCGCAACCAACGCCTCCGGGGTGGATGTCACCCACTTCATCTGCCAGGCCGCTGTGCCCAAGGTTTGTAGGAGACCAGGATTCAGACGTGGCCTGGATACCTCAGGGGGGAAAGCCATTAATTCAGGAGACGGGTGGGAATGAGGGTCGAGAAGCACTCGGAGTTATGGGAGGAGAAATGGAAGGGTTGCCTGAGCCTGGCTCGCCTTACTGTGCTCTGACCAACCTCCTGTGTTCAGAGTTTACAGCTACAGCTACAGGCCCCCAGTGGGAACACAGTTCCAGCTCAGAGTGGCCTTCCGATGACCCAGCTCCTCAGAATCCTCAACCCTAACAAGGTGAGTGCTAGGGGTCCCCCATGAATAAAGAGCCAGGACATGGGCAGTCAGGGCTGCTAACTCCGGTCTCTGCTCTCTATTCCTAGGTCCCCTTACGGCTCAAGCTGCGCCTCACTTATAACCACTTCGGCGAGTCTGTGCAGGAGATCTTTGAGGTGAACAACTTGCCGGTGGAAACGTGGCAGTAACTCAGCATTCACAGCATGAGAGAGGTCTGCCTGCCTCCGAAGCCTTGGAGCTCCACCAGCGCTTGGCGCTTACATCCCAGGGCTACCAGCAGGTGGCACTCTGGTACTATTTATGCCACTGCAGAAACTGAGGGCCTGCTCCCAACCCCCAGATAATGAAAACTCAATAAATCCTGAGGGGGAAAAGCTATATTTGGATATATTTGAGGTAGAAAAGTCTGAATAACATCAAGGGGGGAAGGGCTTCTTATAGAAGAAGTGCATATCCTAAGCAATAGGAGCCTCTTTCAACAAAGGGGGTTCTTTCTACCCCTCTCTACAGGTTGGGAAGCATATTTGCCCCTAAACTTCCACAAGCAGCACCTCCCCCTCTGGGCCAGAGCAGGGCACAATGGCAAAAACCAAACCAGAATCTCCAAGTTTCTAACAGGGATTTCCACTTATTTCCCCAACCTGCTGCTATTCCCTACATCCCAAGGCAGGGAAATCCCTGCTGCCTCCCCTCATCTCTAACTCAGCTGTAAGGCGGTTTAGGAGCCGCTGGCAGAATCAATGGCATCGACCAAGGGAGGGGGGGGTGGCAAGGGATTTTCCTGTGCTTAACTACTGATCATGGCTAAGTGGAAATCCTATAAACACGAGCGGAAATCAATGGAGGCTGCTTAGCGGCCAGGGGAGAGGGGCGGCCCACAGATTGCATCTGACGGATGAGGGAGAAGAGGCAGCCAGGGAGGGCTCAAGGAAAGATGGCTGAGGGTAGGATGAGGGAAAAGGCAGAGCTGGAGAGAGGAGTCACTGTGGGAAAGCCCGCTGAACCCAGACCTCTCTTTGCCTTCCGGAAAGTGACACCCTAGTCCAGACTACAGTCAAAATGCGTGGCGCCCTGTGGCTTCTTTGCTCTGGAACTATTTGCTTCTAAAAGGCGCTGATAATCCTGAGGCCGGAAGTGCTGGAGATACACAATCAGCTTGGCAGGTGCCTTCTCCTCTGCTGGCACACCTACAGGCAAAAGAATGAGAGAATGACACAGAGCCACAAAAGCTTTTACTCTGCTCCCTGCCCACCCAACCAGGACCTCAAAGTTGTTTCTGCAGCAACAGCACTGTATTCTGAATGCCATCCCACCAGCATCCATGTCCCACCAGCTTGTCCCACTTGCTTATTGCCCTTGGTAGTTGATCTGAGAAGGCCACATCAGGCAGGAGTGGGGCTGAGAAGCCAGGCATGGGCCTCTCTCGTCCAGCAAACGAAATGGTGACAAGGCACTGGGGCTCCATGAAGTTACAGAGGGTGCCTCAATAGTGACTTATGTTGGTTACTGTTTTTTTCTGTTCCCCAATGAAGATTAAAGCTCAGAGCCTAGGCAGGCCAAAGCTCATTAACTTGGTAGTGAAGCACATGCAAAGATGCACACGTAGAAACCAAAGCATACACAAAAGAAGCAGCTCCAGCCATGGACTGGGATTCACACAATTCTAGTCCCTTTGTGGTGGGGCAGTATGTGGTCTCACCGTTAGGGCCTAACAGCATGCTGGGCTTATAGCAGGGAACTGGATCTATGTTTGTTGAGGAGATGAGGGCAGCATTGCAGGACTATTAAGAACCTATGGGATATCCAACCCCATTTTTGTGGACATGAACTATTTGCAAGGGGTTAGGCCTGGGAATAAAAAAAATCTGTCCAAAAAAAAAAAAAAAATCTGCCAATGCTTGCCCCTCTACCACACAAACACCAAGTTCCTGCCATTCACTGAAAGTCAACAGAGCAAATTAAATGAGGATCTAGGTGGTTGTAAAAAATAAGATGAGAGTGGAAGAAAGGAAGAACTGAAGCAAACAACTGACAAATGGAACTGAAGGAGACCTGGAGTGGCCAGAGGTATAAGAACTAAAGCATGAACCAGGTGTGGTGGCGTGTGCCTTTAATCTCAGCCTAAGAAGGGAGGCCAAGACTAGGAATCACTTGAGTCCATGGGTTTAAGACCCGCCCAGAACAACATAGTGAGACCTAGTCAAAAAATAGCTGGGCGTGGTGGTGCGCACCTGTAATGCCAGCTACCTAGGAGGCTGAATCTGGAGATCACTTGAGTCCATGGTAAGCTGGGCAATATAGTAAGACCTAGTCTCAAAAGAAATAAATAAATAAAGAATGACTTATATGGACTAGAAACAAGGATTAAATCCAGGTTAAACGGGTACTATAAGAGAGGCAATTAAGTTTGACACAACCCTCAAGTAACCCAGGTCCTCTAGAATACTGCTCCAAGGATTTGTGAGAGCCTCCCCAAATAACAGGGTCCAGTAGGTACACCAAGAGGAAGAAGGTGGAAAGCACAAAAGGGCCTGTCTTCCCTCACCAAGCATGCTGCTGAGGCTGTGGATCTTCTCTAAGGCAGCTGGGACTTCAGCCTCCTTGTGCACCAGGGCTTCTACCTCACCCACAGCATAGCCAAAATCAGCTGTATCCAGGTCCACCCTGAGTGGGAACTCCTCTTCAGCTCCAGCTAGCACCAACTTCCAGGAACTGCGCTTGGTCACAAAGCTAGCTACTTCCTGCAGCCTCAGTGGACCCAGCACAGCAGCCACACCTCCAGCTCCCAGGGCCTCAGCCCCCAGAACTGCACAGAGCTGGGCTACAACTGCAGGTTCAGCTGTGACTTCCACGTACTCAGTGTGGGGTCCTGAGACACCTCCTGCTCCAGGACATTTAAACTCCCATCCACTGCCCTCTCGCTGTCGCAGCCAGTGGTCAGCCCGCATGAGTTTCAGTTCAGGGGTGTCATAGTAGCTGTCTCGGAAGGTAACCCGGTGCTCCAGGATTCCTCCCAACTCCTGCAGCCGGTCCTCTGTGCCAGGCCCGGGAACGAACTTTCGCTCCACCTCAATCATGCCCTGCGCCATGCTACCTGCAATCAAGCAACACAGTTGCTAAGCTAAGAATGTCAGCCTTGCAAGACAGCTCAGCACACACCACTGGAAGAACTCCTCTTTAGAGTTCTAAAGAGGACACTGTCACTGACACACACACTGTCACTGACTTCTCTGGGTATGGTCCCAAGCCCTTCTCTCTACCTCAGTCCTCCGTTTTGGATGCAAAATGGCTCTGCAACAGTGCCAGGACTCCAGTTAAATCCCTACCGCTGATGTTTCCATCCAAAAGCTCCGAAAGCAGTCCCCCCTCTACAGTTTGTCAGTCTGGGCCCACCGCCTGGGACAGTCCCACCCGACCCCGCCCCGCCAGGCCACTGCACTGGCCAGCGGAACCTCAGGTCTCACCTCCAAGCTTGAGGAGCGCTCTCGCGGGACCTGGCGATGGGGGAATGGAGCCCACGCCACGCCCGCGAGGAATGCCGGGAATCGTTCTCAGTCCCTGGCCTCGACCCGGTTCTCCGCAGCTGCCCGGTCCCAACACCAGCGGCCATGTTAAGCTCGATGTGGCCGTGCTGCGGGCAGCCGGGGACGAAAGGTCTCGCTAGGTTATAGAGGCGGGATTGAGCCATCACGCGGCGCTCCGCTCCTCGTCCC
>PVHY01033334.1:0-11057 GCA_004024945.1 Uropsilus gracilis
CAATAAATTGAGCCTGTGCCCTAACGCATAAACCACACCTGACACTGCCCATTTGAAACTGCAACCAGTCTGTACTGCAGGGTAACTTGATGCCAAATGTAGCACAGGCATCAGGCTCACCAGTCTGCTTGGGTGCTTCATTGGTTCTAGCAGTTGCACAGACATGGGGTGGGGGGGTGCTGGCAGGCAGGCAAGCCCCCTCAGCCCCAGCAATCTTCAGGCTTTTTCTATAGGCTTTCTCTGTTCTCTTTCTAGTGCTGTCTCCTGCTCTCCTTATGTTGATGTGTACACTTTTCACCTGTTCCCTCTGCACCCTTTCTCCCCTCACTCCCAGGCCCAGGTGTGCACACTCACACATGTGCACATCCTCTGGGCCACACAATCACAGGGAAGATGTATCACCCCAGGTGCCAGTTATAGGCTAATGAAGGAAAAAGCCTGACTAACTCACCCTACAATGACGTTTGATCGTTTTGAGCTACAAAAATAGCATTTTGATAGGAATAACTTACATATCAGTGTGCACATTATTAGACACATTATGAAATATGCACACTGCACACACCACAGATTTTAAGGTGCAATAAAGATGTCTAACATTTAAACATTTTTTTTTGAAACTAGGTCTTGTCCGGATCCTGCGGACTCAAGCGATCCCCAGCCTCAGCCTTCCAGATAGCTGAGATTATAGGCGCCCGCCATCGTAACCAGCTGCTTTCTTGAGACCATGTTACCCAGGGTAATCTCAAACCCATGAACTCAAATGATACCAGGCCTCTTGCCTCCAGCGCTTGGACTACAGGTGTGTGCCACCATGCCTGGCTGAAGCATGATTATTAATGTTTTAAAAATGCTTTTGTGCCCATTAAACCTATACTTATACAAAAATATACTTGTAAATATGTTACAAATATAGAATAAATGGCTATTTAATATATGTTAAAGTACATTAAAATTTCAGTAATTTCACAGAAACGTATAGGTTGAAATGCATTTGTTGTGAACTTACCGAATACACTGTTTGACTTTAAGTTCTACCTATCAATTTTGCAGGAGTTTTTGTTGACGTTTTATGATTAAATTTCCATCTTTTCCTGCTGTCAATTCATCATATTTTCAGCCAACAGAGAGATGTGGCACTTGGCATTTTTACTGGGCTATGAAATACTTTTATGCTTTAGCCAAATAAAGCAATTAAAATGCACCCAAACTTCTTTTTTTTAAGTTCTCAAAACTTCTGTTTTTAAACAGTTTACTACCTGTTCTTGTAATGGGGATGGGGTGGCAACATACATCTGAGGGGGTGTGGACCTAGTCCTCTGAACCATGCACTGCGTTATAAACCAAAGCCACCACAGTAAAGGAAAAGTTTTTGTTTTCCTTTATGTCTTGTTTTCCTAAATATGCATTTGGTATTTTTTTGCTTAAGTTAACATCACTTTCAGCAAGAAAAATTACAGTGACAGGAACAATTCCAGATATCCTTTTCCACAAGCCTCTTTGCCATAGTGACAAGTTAAAAATTAGCATCAGCCCAGAATGAGGACCAGAATGAGCCCAGCCTCACTATTCAGCCCACCTCATGCCAGGCATGGAGTCAAGGTAACCTGTCCAACACACACCTCACCCATCAAGGGTCGCCGCTGCTTGCCTTCTGCATAGCAACCAGCCTCCACTTACCAGGGAATGCTGTGCACCCCTCTCTCCCCTGACTTTCAAGGCTCAACCTTCTCTTCTCTTTCGAAATCTGGGTCTCTCTCAACACTTAGTCTGAGTTCTCACATGGAACCACTGTGTGGGAGCTTCACAGGTGCCACTGAACAACCTGGTACTCTTCAGTTCTCCACACTCCCCACTACTCCCTATTGCTCACATCATCCCTTTCCATCAGTGTATCAAGGGAAAAATCATTACATTGATCATATTTTCCAAAACCTGCATTTTTTTCTTCAATGTAGTCCCTGAATAATTACCATATAATGTAGCAACTAGATTACTCCTGTGGTGATTAAAGTGGCACCAAGGAAATGAAGACTCTAGGGTTTGCAAGAAGCAGGTGTATTAGTACCAGTGCTGACTCAGCGGGGTCATATCCTGAGACTGAGTGCCCCTCACAGAGTTACACTTTATGTGTACTGGTGTTCCAGGTGGGCTGTCACTGTTGATAGAACAAGGTGTGACATAGCAAAGACAGCATGAAGAAGATTCAAGGAGAAACTGGCTGCAGACCAGTAAACTGAGTCAGTCAGTCATGGGGTATTTTTCTAGAACCGTGGGCTGCATTTCTTAGGTCACTGGACTTCAGTTTATCATGCTTCACCTGATTATCATACTTCAGTGCTACCGCTATGTCTTTTCTCTAGAATCATAAACGTACTGTCCAAGCAGGCAGGCTGATGATGGTAACTCTTAGCCAGGCTTCCATAAAATACATGATTTTGAGTAAGTAATGTATGAGCCAGGACGACTTCTTGGACAGATCTTTCTTTCAGTGACTCACAAAAGGAAACTCCTAGTGCGTTTGGTTTTTGAACCAGATTCTTGCAAATCTCACAAGCTGGAACATGTTAAAAACATTTGTTCTTTCACTCAGTTCTGCAGCAAACCACCCACACTGTAATTTGTTCTAATTGTTGTTTCTTCAAATCTCCAGCCACATTTTCATTGAGTTTTTCAACAGATTTGCTTTCAGTTTGTTGCCATAGTGTTTCCTGTTTACTACTTTAATCATTTTTTTCTGTGTAGGAAGAGAAAGCATTTCCTCCATGGTTTATTTCCATGAATTTTAGTATTTTGAATTTCTGTATTAAACAAGGAACTGAAAAGAAAAAAAAAGACAATAGGTATTAATAGATGAATAGATATTAATTGTTAGACTTGGTGGAAATTTTCAAAATGTTTGGTTGAGGAGTGCATCCTATTGAACACAGGATCAATACTACTTGAGGTATGGTATATACTTTGCTGGAGGCTTGATGATAAAATACCAACAATTCAATTGTTTTCTTGATCATTTCAGTTCTTTTTTCATCAGAATTCAGAATTGTAATGGCTGTGTCAATGTAAGTATCAAATATTTTAGCTCAGAAATTCCAAGCGCTTGACAACTGATTCCCAACACACTCTCAGGACTGACACGACTATCACATTTTTATAGTTGCTGAAAATTAAGGAGAAAATTCATCCTGGTTTTCAGCAGCAAACCTTAAAAAGGGTCCAGAAGACCTGAGATTACTGGCGAGGTCACCCCTTAAAGCGAAACAGAACTGTTCCCCAGGAGCCTTATCTTTCAAGAACAACATTGAAGAGATTCAGGATCTGTTCCCGTCAAAAAATAGAACCTAGCAGTTTCTGATGAAGTTGAATTAAATTAAAAAAATTTAAACTAGCTCCAGCACCAGGCTGCTCTTTAATGCCCCACCCACTGGCCGTATTTCCTGTGCCACAGCTGTGCTCGCCCAGAGCCTGCTAAATGAGCGAAGAGAATCCCCAAGGCAGAGAAACTCCAGCCTCAAAGGGAAAGTCCAGCTGCTAGCTCGGCCAGGCAGCCCCTGACGTCCCCTTGGCTCCCACCCACTCAGACCTGACCTGGACCCCTGCCCACGGTGCCAGCTCCTGTCCCACAGTCACTGGATGCTTAGAGGAGAGGCTGACCGTGCATATGGTGAAAGGAACCACCTGGGTCATCATCTAGGAAAATGTTGGCCACACCGGGTTTTACAGTGGACAGCGCAGGACCAACAGAACAGAAAGGTTCTCAAGACGCTGCCCAGTTGCCCAGAATTCACTCCACCAGCCGGCTCCCTGGAAGACAGTTGGACCCAGCCCCCACGAGCCATCTAGACACACTTCCCAGGTGAACCTCCCTGGAATGCCTTCCAGACTGTCTCGTGGGCAGGGCGGAGAACAGAGGGATGCCCCAAACAGGTCTCGTCGGCACGTTCCCTAGTAAACACCTTTTTTCCTCTCGAGGACAGCAAGCCCAGGACTGTCACCGTCTAGACTCACCGCTACCAGAAGAGTCTTGACAAGTCTGTCCGAGCTGGGAGAGCATGGAGGGAAGCGAGATCACTGAGCTTTCCCTGGGGTGAGAATCCTGCAGAATCTTCCCGTTCATTGCATCTATGGTGACACTCTCAACATGTGTCCGTCATCCCAGCTCTACTGGCCCGCCTTGTCCACCGCCCTTGTCCACGTCTTCCATGTGATCTGAAGCATGACAAGGTTTTATCTCATTTTGTTAGAACGCCCATCTCTGCCACGATGAACCTCATGCTGCTTCTGCAGAAAGAATCTACCTCGACCAAGTCCAGAATCCACATCTTTCCTACATGCACCTTCTTTTCCCACTCCACTTTCTGGCTTGCTGAGCCTTCACTTTGTCCACGCCTTCTCAGGGGAGCCATGTCAATGTCCTTCGTCAATGTCCTGATGGGAGCAGCTCCCTCACCAGGATGAAGGCAGCGCTGGCAAGCATCAAATGAGAAACGGTCAGGGCACACTGATCCTCTAGGTTTGTCAACAAAGACGGGTCAGAAACGGGCTGTGCGTTTCTGACTACACAATACTCGTCCTGCCTCCTCTCTGGTTCCATCAGACCCGCAGTAACTCAGCAGCTTCTGTCGTTTGCTTGTGCATGTATTTCTTGTGTTATTTTCAACTCAGTTTCTTGAGGCGGCTTTGGTTTTATTGCACTGCCATTCCTTTAAAAGTGTGTCTTTCTGCAGCTTTTAGTATCTTCACAGTTGCATAACCATCGCCACTACCTAGTTCTAGAATATCTTCATCACCCTAAAAAAGCAACATATCCATTAATGGTCATTCCCAACTCTCTTCCCCACCAACCTCTATCAATAAGCTAACTGACTTTCTATCTAGATTTACCTATTCTGGATATTTGATATAGATGAATATACAAATTGTGAGATTTTATGTCATTTCTTTCACTTCACATAACATTTCCAAGATTCATACATGTTGTAGCACTTATCATGGTGCCATTCCTTTTTCATGGCTGAATACTATTCCACCATGTGGCTAAACCACATTTGATTTACCCAGTCATCAGTTGGTGGGCATTTGGGTTGTTTCTACCTTTTGGTTTTACCAGAAATGTTCTTATGAACATTCATGTACAAATTTTTGTGCGGTCATTTGTTTTCATTTCTCTTTGGAATATACCTTGGAATGAGATTATTAGATCCACAAGTGACTTTATATTTAAGTGTGTGAGGAACCAACAGACTGTTTTGCAAAGCAGCTGCACCATTTGCAGCTCAACAGCAATGAAGGAAGATTTCAACACATTCCCACGTCCTTCATACTGCTTGCTATTGTCTGTTTTTCTGACTAACCATTCCAGGGGGTCTGAGGGAGTATCTCACTGTGGCTCTGACTTGCATTTCTGTAATGGCTAGTGACACTGAGCGTTTGTCCTGCGTTTATTGGCTCTTCGGGTATCTCTTATGGTGGAATGTATGTATACTCTGAGCCTCTGCTTGTTTTCTGATTGGGTTGTCTTCTTATTGTTGAATTGTAATCTTGGATAGAACTTTTAAGAAGTCTGTTGTCCTTCTGATGAATTCACTTACACCTGAATAATTCAGCCTCTAAGTCTACTTCCCTAGGCATGTATACCCAGTCATACACCAGACCAAAAGAAAAAGTATGAGTGATCTCTCACCTGATGCTAGCAGACCCCTCTCTTGCCTCTGGAGACCTTTCATATCTTGCATCACCTAGAGCTGGTGCCAACTGAGGCTGACAGCGCCAATCTGTATATTAAATAAATACATGTGAAACTCAATAATTACAAAAAGTTTTTAAGATTAAACATCCAGAAGTTCCAATATTCCCTGCAAACATTTGCACCCTCCCCTGGGTGCCACTGTCCAGGCCACTGTCCAGGCCCTTAGCCGTGGTCAATGCCCAGTACCAACCTTTGCCAGCTGGACTTTTACCAAATTCAGTTATCTTGTGCAGAGTAAAATCCATCCTGAGTGAACAAATAAGCAAACCTTGTTCTGCAAATTTCAGCTCTTGGCCAAATCTTCCAAGCAATGAACTGGCAGTGACTGAAGACGTCAGGCTGAATACAGGCAGTTGGGTAGGGTCAGGGTGCCCCGACTCGGTAGAAACGGAGTGTTCAGGAAACCCACACAATTCCAAGGCCATGGAACACAGCTGTTCCGGGAAAATAGACCCGTAACCTGGGAGACGGAGCAGACCTCAGCCCATCAACAAGAGACACAAACTCCGCGTGGGAACCCTCATCCTATGCCATCCAGCCTCATAAAAACTCCCACCTCTTGCCCCCCCTCTGCCCTCTCAGGACCCCTCTCTGCTCAGAGAGCATTCCTATCCTTCTTCCTACCTGGCAGTTAATCTCTTGCCTTTCTCCTAGCTCTGGTCTCCCCGCTGAATTCTTTCCTCCCCCAAACAGGGACCACGTGCTCCTTGGCACGGACTCCTCAACCCCAAGCCAGCTGAAAAGGACCACCTGACTCATCACTCCTGCCTGGAAAATTCCATCACCTGACTTACAGCCCATTTTCAGTAACATCAGCTTCAGGTGGGGGAACAGAGTGTTTGCTATCAAAGAAGGCTCTAGAAAATGAATGTTCCACCAGCAAGTCAGTATGTCTGTGGAGTTTACTGCTCAGCGCCTAGGAGTCAACGCAGGTGGGTGTTAGGCTAAGGAACTGGAAACTTTATTTTAGGTGCATTTTAAAGAGAAGCGTAAAGCTGTTTCCAGGCCAGGTGTGGTGGGGCGCGCCTTTAATCCCAGCCTTGGAAGGCTGAGGCTAGGAATCGCTTGAGTGTACGGGTTTCAGATTACCCCAGGCAACATAGCAAGACCTAGTCTCAAAAAAATAAACAAAGAAGCTGTTTCCAGACACTACATAAAAGATGCTCGTTTCTCCTTATGCTGAGGGCTCCTCAATGAGTACATGAAGAGCACATCTTCTAAAGAGGAAATTTCATCGCAGTGTGAGTATTTATTAGATCTGGGGCAACGAAACCATCCTTTCTCCCCTGACCCTCTTTCAGCATAGAAATTGAGTGAGATTCTCAATTTTAGTGGTTTTAGTGAGGAATAATGTACCATGGAAAGCAGCATCCATCGCAAATGAAGTATTTTTGCAAAGGTCACGCACTTCCGGAAGGCCACCCACCTCACCATCCGAACTCAGCAGTTTCCCAGATAGTCCCGGGTGCCTCGTCCAGGCCCACCCTCTCCAGGCCCTGGCCCCTTTTACCTGGTGTTGAACTTGATTTCAAGGGCTTCACAGGGTATTCTCCCCGCTGGCAGCCCCCAGCATGCACTGCAGCACCATTTACCCAACCCTTCTCCTGACAAGCAGTGGTTTGTTTCCAGTTTGGGGGGAGGAATAACACTTCCTGATCCCCCTCAGCTGGGTTGCCTTGGACAGAGGAAGGGCCAGTTTCAGCCATCTGTCCAGAAACAGGAGCCAGACCTCTGGCTGTGACCGGTCTCCTCCAGCCAGAAAGTAACTTAAGAACTGGGGAGAGGGGTCCGCGGGCCAGGAAATATTAGGGGGAAAGAATGAGGTCACCGGAAAGGCAATTCTTTCCTTTGAGCTCTTTGCTGCCCCAGCCGGGTTGCCCTCCACGGCGCACCGGTCATGGTCCTGGTGTGGACTCACTCCTGTACTCACCTGACCCCTTGCACGACTCTTGTTTTCCATCTGGCAGATGAGCGGCTCACAGAGCTTCTGTTTGTTTGTGTGGTGTATCGCTTTTTTGTGACATGAGACACCATCCTGCAGTGAGAGAAACTTGCCCCTAGGGACCCTTGAGGCTGAGGCCAGGAGGGACCCTTGAGGCTGAGGCTGGTCGGTTGAGCGCCAGGCCAGGCTGAGCGCCAGGCCGAGTGAGTGTAGGACCAGCTGGTCGATCTCAGGAGTCCTGGGCTGAGGCGAGGTTCGGCCTGCTGATCGAGGCCCGGACCCTCAAGGCTGCAGATGGGCCTGGCTGGCTAGTTGGCCCTCGGCTGCGCACTTTAGGCTGAGTGAGGGTCAGGCCAGCTGGCTGACCCCAGGGGCCCCTGGCTGAGGCCTGGCTGAGTTGCCCGACCACTCCAGGAGTCTGGGTTCTAGCTGCAGCCACTGCATTCACCCTGTAGGGCAGGTGGTGGCCTGGATGGAACCTGCAAGCCACAGCTAAGACCCCTCATGGATCTTCTAGCAGGGTCAGTGGGCAGCTCCTGGGTGCTCACCCTGGGCCTTCTCTGGTTCCCGCCCACCTGCCAGTGGACCTAGGGGTCCGGTCCGCCAGCAGGCCCCCTCAGCACTTAGCCAAGGCTCATCAGGGTTCTGACCAGAAGGCAGGCTCCAGGTCAGGCCAAGGGACCTCAGATCCCTCAGGCTTCCAGGCTGGCTCCCTGGCCCTAGGAGGCCGGCTCTGCCTGTAGCCCGCTACCCCTCACTCTGGGAGGGGCTCCTTTGCCCTCAGGCCTGAGACAGGGTCAGCCAGCAGGTGCTCTCCTCTTGGAAAACTTGCCCTTCAAACTCCAGAATTGGGCCACACAAGGGCTACTGGAGGCCAGGAACCTTGAGGCTGAGGCCGGGTCTGGCCAACCGCCCAAACACAGTCTGAGCTTCAGGCTGATGGTCATGCCAGCTGATTGACCCTGGGGCCCCGGGCTGAGGCCAGGTCTGACCTGCTTGTACAGCCCTGGACCCTCGAGGTTGAGGCCAGTTCTGGCCGACCAGTTGTGCCCCAGACTGTGGCTCCAGGCTGAACGAGGGTCATTTTTATAGAATTGCTGGTGAAAAACCGATGTACTTTTTATTGGGCATCATGAAAATGATGGATGTTTATAAAGTAATGTATACAGTTTCAGAGGTTGCTGGGTAGACCTAAGATACTGTATTATTTTGCTATTTCATTCTATTATCACAGATTAATGTTTATAAGAAGTTTTTACTCTATCGCTCTACAAATTTCAAACTGATGCTCATCATCATTCTTTAAATGCAAATTTAAACTTCAGGGAGAAACTTCCAGGTGCCCACTAGCATGGTTATAATCTTGAAAGGACAATAAATAAGAAAACAGGAAACACAATTGAAATAGGTGTGGGCAGGGAGGTGGAGTGAGTGTAGATGCCTATGTCTCAGGTAAGACTGGAAAATGGCTGGTGATTTGGGAAAGTTTTGGCAGTTTCATTAAAAACCTAGAGATTTTACTCTTTGGAATCTACTTAGAAAAAATGAAAGCACTTGTGCACACAAAGCCATGTACATGAGTGCTCATTGCAGCTTTATACCGTGAACACAATGTAATGTCAACCAGCTGGTGAATGGAAGTGTGTTAATGATTCATGCATACCATGGAATATTATTCAGCAATAAAAATGTTGAAGAATTACATGCTGAAATATAATGGGCCTTTATCAAGGGTGAGACAGTGGTGGGAGAACCTCGGGGTGTACAATGGTAAAAATGTGTGTGAAATCAATGAAAAAAGTAATTAAAATGTAAGTAGGCCTTGAAAGACTCATGCTAAGTGAGCAAAGTAAGAAGAACAGACTGCATTTCATTTCTGTTAACCATCAAGAAAGGACAAACTAACACTTACAGGCAACATGCAGCATTAGCTAGTGGGAATGGAAATAAACAGGGTATGAACACAAGGGTACTTTTGTGATGTTGGAGATGTTCTAGAGGTAGACGTTGGCGAATAGTGCCCAGTCTTGTGTCTTACGAATGTCATTGAATCAGACAGAGCCAATGTGTGACTATATTGACTATAAATTACACTCCAGGAAACCTGATTGAAAAAGATTATACTCTTTCTTAAAACAATCTCTGTATCTTCAGATACTGGGCCACTAAAGGAACAATATCACATACCATCTTTTTTTCCTGCAGTAAGACAAAAATTGAAATTTTTAGAGTAGCTCAATGGAAAAAGGTCTAAGGAAATGCTTCCATTTTCTCCCTGATAATCTTAGTCTTGCACTCTTCTGGGCCTATCAGGAACCCCTGAGTCATCTATCATATGAAGGTCAGGAAGTCCCAGGTGTACTCTGGGGTGATGACTTCAGTTCCAAAGCAGGCTTTGATGGGCAGACTGTGACCGAGTTCCAGGTACCACAGGGCAGATTTTTGCTGTGAGAAGCTTAAAGACTTTAAGCTCTGAGATCATGTCATGAAGTAATGTGGTGGGACCCATACAAGAAGGAACTCAACTGCAGGAGTCAGGGCTTCAATGAACAGGAATATCATGGCCACCACTCTCATCACTAGGGTGTCACGAGGGACATCTAATGTCACACTTGCAATTTCAGATGTCTGATATCATTTTCTACAACATACAGTTCCATGGCAATAGTTCCAGCTTACCACAGTGATCCATAAAGAAATAAATTTTTAGCAACATAAAACAAGGAAAATGAGCAAGTCATAAGTGCTTGATGCATTTTAAAAGCACGCATAACTTGAAAATGCCTGCCAGGCACTATTTACAATAGCCAAGATATGGAAACAGCCCAAATGCCCCCAAATAGACAAATGGTACAGAAAGCTGTAGACTATGTACACAGTGGAATATTATACATTAATCAAAAAGACAAACTTATGTCATTCGTGGTAGCATGGATGGAGTTCGAAGGAATCATGCTAGCAGAAATAAGCCAGAAAGAAAAAGAGGAATATGGGATGGCCTCACTTATATGAGAGATATAGGGGAAAAAAAACAAACAAGAAAAATTTAAAAACTTTCAGCAGAATTGAAGCATAGAGCATGAGAGGGGGAGGAGGAAACTGGGGGTGGGAGGGATACAAAAGATCCAGATGATGGTTCATGAGTAATAAGGTGGTGGGAGAACCCTGGGGTAGATAATAATGTAAAATAAAATAAATTAATTAAAAAAGATTAAAAAGAACACTCTTAATACTACCCCAAAATACATTCTAGATAGATAAAATATCTAAATATGAAAAGCAAGCAAGCAGGCAAGAAAGAGAGAGAGGAAGGAAGGAAGGAAGGAAGGAAGGAAGGAAGGAAGGAAGGAAGGAAGGAAGGAAGGA
>PVHY01033335.1:0-11203 GCA_004024945.1 Uropsilus gracilis
CAGTTTATTTCACATAACCCGCTAGTGAACCTGGGAGAGCGGAGACTGAGCAACATAAATTATCTGCACTCACTGAAAGTGAATTTTGCTTGGCTGAATCGGGAAGGACATCAGGAGCACACAGTGGCTGAGTCACTATGCTTACAGATGACCACCACCCAGACAGACAGACAAAGGTGTTTTCAGTATGCAAACAAGTATCTCTACTGACAACTGCGGGGCCTTTCTTACCACCGCATCCTGGATACACGCATCAGAGAAACAAAACAAAACAGCACCCAAGGGCACAAGCGACCCCTTGCAGGGGGACTTTTCCCATGTGCAGTTTTCCTTCACATGAGCTAAACAAAAAGAAATCCCTGGAGAAGTGGAGACACTTATGATCAGCTTTTGACCCATCCTTTGAATCCTGTCTACTGCACGGTGCCTGCCCTATTTCATGTTTTCTGTGTCTCCTGCCTAAACTGCAGTGATAACGTCCTTCCTGGCCCTTCTCATTCTCTTCCAGTGGAGTTCTGGGAAATAAAGGCTCTTTATGGTTGAAAACTAACCACCGCCCTGGAACATGCGATAGTTCCAGCAACACCTCTCGCTGCCTGGAACTTCCGCATGTGTTGTCAAGTCCTCAGAATGTGAGCACGCGGCCACTTGTTGCCAACGTGATGCTGCTGTGCTAAGCACTATGGGAAACAGCGGCATAAATGATCAGCTACTTTGCCATCAACGTTGTTCTGCCTTCCCTTCCCAGCAGCTCTTCCCTCTAAGCTCACCGACCCCAGACCAGCTACTGGCTTTTCATGCCTGTGCCTCTTCCCAAGATGCAGCTCTCTTGGCAGCATCCTTCCTCTCTTTACTTGATGAAACCACGACATGCCACAGAGGCCTGAGCACAAGGAGTAACTCCTCCAGGACGTCATTTCTAATTCTCTCCAACTGGATTTATTTCCTACTCCGCCCCAAATTCTCTAACTTTATTAAACCATTTACTCGTCTGCCTCAGATCACATTATAATAGTATAAGCTTCCCCCTCATGACTTACACGGCATGGAAAATAAGAACAGCCTAGCGCGCAGCTGGTATTCAGAAATACTTTTGCACCAAAATAATGCTTTGATTTTTCTAAAGAATTTCTGAAAAGAGATCTCACTGCATTACACAAAGATGTAACGAATCTGCAAAACTGGTAGAACAGGTATTAGCTCTTCCCACCACCAGCATATGACAGACTATTAAAAACAGCCTATTTATTAAACAGCTAGTAACTACAAGTCGGTCACTCAGCTAAGTGTTCATACAACTCATTTCACCTAATCCTCACAGCCATCATGTCTAGTGGAGCCATGATTCCCACCTCCTGGAAGGTGAAGAAGGGGAGGTTCTAGGAGGCAACAATTATATGCCCAAATCTGACAGTCCTGTTTGGGGCCAGTCAGTGGCCGCACATAGATTCCAAAGCAGACAGACTTAGCGCAAAGTTCGTGCTGTCAACATGTTAACAATAAATAACGTCATTAAATTTAGTGACAGATTCCAAAATTCGTGCAAATAAAACCTGACATCTCGACCACTGAAGCGTGACTGCAGCATTTTCATTACTTACCTACTTGCACACTTTACTTACTTGCACAATTTGCCTTCTCCCACGTGGAATTAAAAAACTCAGACAACATCACAACCATTTGCACTCTATCCGCCATTAAGAGACTTCTGGCACAACCATGGCTCTCTGAAGAGTTCTGTGATGGGAAAGACGGGAAAACACCATCTGAGCATTTCCAGACTTTCCAAATAACGTGAGACCAAAAAAAAAGAACAAAGAAAAAAAAAAACAACCCAGCAGTATTAAAATACTATAAACATTGAAATTCCTTGTTATATGATCAGGTAAGGATGTCATTATTAATGACAATCATAACAAAACAGTAACAGCGAACATTCACTGGCATCAGCTTCACTTACAAACAAGTACTTGTTTCTACAGAACAGGCTGAGTTACCCAGACCCAAACGGCACAGTAGGAAATATTGGAAAAGCTCTTCACCATCATGTAGTATTGTTACCTCTGATGAAAATACAGTGATTTCCCCCTTTTTTTTGCCTCAAACTTCTCTACCATAAATAAATATTCACACAATATTTCAGTCTGGTGAGTAAATAAGTATAAAATATTGAGTTGTGGTATAGAATACTTGATGGGATACACTGAGCTATTTTTAAAAAATGAAATCTTGAGATGACTTACATTGGTTTGTAACACTGCATGTGGTTCAGAAGCAGACCACCTCTCCCCAGATACGTCACCGCCCCAGTGTCCTCCACCAGTCCACTGTACCCCCTGCCCCACTGTTCTTCCGCCTTCTCCTCCCCAGTCAGTCTCAATTCTACAATCATATGTCTAAGGTTTTTAATTGGCTTGGCTTTGTCTGACCCTTTGCTGTGTTTCCCTATATTCTGCATGTAACTGAAAAGCCTCTGGTATTTGTCTTTTTTATTCTGACCTATTTCACTTAGCACAATCCCCTCCAGTTCCAACAGGTTCTCATAATAGTAAGAGTTCATTTTCCCTCTTTAATTTTTATTTTTTGATTTGCTTGCACATATATGTAACATATACATGTATTATATATACAAATACTTTTCGCATCACTGTCTACCCCAGGGTTCTCCTACCACCTTATCACCAGTGAAACATCTTAATCTCTTGTGCCCTCCCCCTCCCCCGTTTTCACTCCCTCCCCCTTTTGATCTATGCTTCAGTTCTGTTGGCAGTTTGAAAGCGTTCATTTTTTATAGCTCAGTATTATTCCTTTGCATAAGCAGACCATAACTCAGCAGCAGTTCGCTCATTTGTCTTTGGGTATTTATGATGCTCCCATAACTGGGCTGGACAGTGCTGCAGTGAACCTGAGAGTGCATATTCAAATGAGGGTTTCTGCAGTTTCTGGATCGCTGTCAAGAAACGGAACTGCTGGGTAACATGGTAGGGTTATTTTTAACACTTTGGGGAATCTCCATTCTGTCTTCAATAAAGGCTGGACCAGTCTACGTTCCCACCCCCAGAGGATGAGGGCTCCTTTTCCTCCACATCCTCACCAACATTTGTTTCTGATCCTACAAAGATGAAATCTTATCTTTTACAATAATATGGACGGATAAGTCCATATAAGTCAGAGAAGGAAAGACACTGATGTGGATTAAGCAAAAGAACCAAATTAACACAACAAAAATAACCCAGACTCTGAGAAAAACATGGTGGTTGCCAGAGGGCCAGGGACAGTGGGGTAGGAATAACTGGAGTGTGGTCAATTTGAGAGTGTGGATGGAACTCTGGCTCCATGAAAAACTTACCAGGGTGTGCAGCTATACTCCTGAAATGTATTTGGAATTGTAAACCAACGGTAAACTGTATTTAAATAAATAAAGTTGTGCTCGAATGAATGCTAAACTATCAAGACAGTGAATTAATCACATTCTAAAAATCACTTTTGGGGAATTATTTTCAGAGCACTAGCAGTGATAGAAGTAAGCTTTTAAACCACTAGCAAACGGCCGAAAGAGACAAGCTGGGTCACTCTTGGTAACCTCGGGCAACTAAGGCTAGATGAGGTTCAGGTGTGTGATCACCAGTCCTACAGATACTGTATGGTATGAAACATATTAATCACTTAATGCCTGGCACATAGTGATTGCCTAGGATTTCTCACCTAGCTACCATATGCCAACCTTGGTGACATATTTGGCTAAGTAGACTCAGTTACTTCAACCCTGCCTTCATAAGCAGAAGGCTGGCATCTAGAATGTCAATACAGCATGGATGCTCGAGAGGTGACACAGTTCAGGGGAGGAAGACATCGGTGTAGCTGGGGAAATCAGGAAAGACTTCACAGAGGAAGCGGGACTTGAACTCACCTAACTCCCTAGACTGAGGAAGGGAAGAGGATTACAAAACGGGAGAGTAAAATGATCAAGGGATGAAAGTGGGAATAATTATGTGGTATCCAGAGAGTATTCTGCCAGGGGGCTCCATGCAACTGCTAGAAAGGAGGGGACCTCAGGAAAGCAGAGGCACTGAGGGAGAGGTTGTGGCAAGGTTATGCGGGGTCTTGAGGCTAGTCAGACAGAGGGGAAACTTTTTAAGATTTCTGACATGAAAAGAAGGTCCAAAACATGGGATGTGGAGGTAGGGAGACTAATCAGACCACTTCCCTAACTGTGATATAATGAAAGGATAATGGCCACAGTGGAAAGAGAAGGGAAGGGATGGATAATCCCAATGATGGTCATGTATGCAGAGTTACCAAACGGTTCTTAAAGCTCCAAACACATATACTAAGCAGTGTTCAAAACTTACTAATTGTTCATAACTATTCTTCTGGGTTCAAACTCAGCTTCTGCCACTACCTGGCTTTAGGTAAGTTACGTAACCATCTGAAGCTCAGTTTGTTACAGAATAGTATCTTCCACATTCTGTTTCTCACAGAAGTTCCTCTGGGATGGAAACGCTGTTCTCCATAGATCTTTGTAATCCCAACACCTCGCCTATGACCAAACAACAATGGCCCTTGTTTATTCTAACTTCTAATGAAACCTTAGAACTTTTCATGAAACTCACCATCACTTAGTAGAATTCTAACTACAATGGACCCAACCATCTACCTTCATCATGCCCGTCTGGCAAAAAGCAAACCATCAACCAGATTATTTTCACAGTAACTCCATTTTGCACTCCTGGCCTTCCTCTCTGCTCACTCTCCCTGCTTTAAGTCCAGTATTTCCAGTCTTTTCTACTCTTCCTGAAACTATGATATCCTTTTTTCCCTTTCCCTCAAATCTAACCTCCTAGTAGACAACGAAAACAGAAATCACCAAACGGAATCGCTGGCCTGCCTGCCTCTCTCCCCAGTTTCTTCTTCCACCGCAGTGCAGTATTACTGAAATAATAAACAAAGCAGTGCAATATTACTGAAAGAGTTAACATATTTTGGGGACTTTCGGTGGAGAAAGTGGCTGCTGCTGCAAAGGCTCATCTGTGGATGCCTCAGTTCCCATCCACTTTCTTCTCAGGAAATCGGCTGTGTTTAATATTCTGCTATATAGCCAGGCACGGTGGCTTGTGCCTGTAAGCTTCAGTCTATGAAGCAGCTGGGGCTAGGGATCGCAGTTCGAGTCCCGCCTGGGGCCCGTAGTGAGACCTAGTTCCAAAAAAATAGCTGGCCGTGGTGGCACACGCCTGTAATCCCAGCTACCTGGGAAGCTGAGGCTGGGGATTACTTTGCTTGAGTCTGCGGTAACCCAGGCAAAGTGAGCCTGCGGTTCCATGGGCAAAAATAGCAAGACCTAGTCTAAAAATATTAATAATAATAATATTCTGCTATAGGATCTTAACTGCACGTGTGTTTAATCAGATCTCTTCCATCAGGGGAGGAGGAATAGAAAGACAGAGACAAAAAGAGAGAGAAAGAAATGAAAAAACGTCCTGTACTCCACAATCCTCTCTAGCGACCTCTCGTTCTCCTTCAAGGCTGGACTCTTCAGTTGCTGTGTAGATTCACCCTTGCCACTGCCTCATCTTCCGTTCACTCTCACCTTGCTTTCATGCTAAGCACAACATCCAAACCACTCTCGTCTAGGGTAATGATGGCCCTGATGTTGACAGGTGCATTTTCTGTCCTCTCAATAAAACGTGACACGAGTTCTTCCCTTTCCTTTCCTTGATTTACAGAACACCACCTTCTAATCATCTTCATCCATTTAGGCGTCTCATAAACACTTAAAACTGTCAAGTTCAAAAACAAGTTCATGATTTCCTCCCACAAAGTAGGTTCCCTCTTCAAGTTCAGTAAATGGCAGCCTTATTCACTAAGCATCTCTTCTCCTTCATTTCCCTGCATCCAATTAACTACCAAGGCCTGTCCAAGCCTACTCCTGAAATCTCTGAGATCTACCCATTTCTCCCATCACCATGGCCCCTGGGCAGTCAGGCCACCATTTCTTGCATAACTACAAGAGTCCCTTACTTCATCTCCCCATCTCCCCACGCCTACCTTTCCTCTACCCACTCTAGTTCCTGTTCCCTCCATTTCCTCTCAGGTCACCACCATGGCGTTTTAAAGTACAAATCACACAGAATTTCATCTCTCAGTAATACTGCACTGCTTTAAAATCAAAGTCTACATGAAAAGATGCTCAATACCACAATCATCAGCAAAATCCAAATCAAAACTGCAATGGGATACACCACCTCCACATTTTAACACATCTGTTGAATGGCTAATAGCAGAAAGATAAGAAATAACAAATGATGATGATGATGTGGAGAAAAGCAAAAGCGTATGCACCTTTGGTAGGTATGCAAATTGGTAGGGCCACTCTAGAAAACAGTATGGATATTTCTTGAGACAACAGAAAATACAACTACCATGTGATCCAATAATTCATTTTTGGGTATTTATCCAAAGAAAATATCTTTGAAAAGATATATGAACCCCATGTTCACTGCAATAGTATTTGTAACAGCCAAGATACAGGAAAACCTAAGTGTGCATGAATGGACAAAGTAAGTATGATGGACATGTGCATGCACGTGAGCATGCATGAATATTTAGCCATTATCTAGTCTTGCCATGTACCACAACATGGACGGACCTCAAGCTCTTATGCTAAGCGAAGTCAGAAAGGGAAATGAATTCCATATCATCTCACTTTTAAGTAGGTTATTAAAAAACCCTCAAGCTCATACAGAGAACAGACTGGGGAACAGACTGCCGTGGTGGGTGAGATGAGTGAAGAAGGTGAGAAGGTACACCCTTCTAGAACTCTACGATGACAACGGCCAGCAATATTGTATTGTATATTTCAAAGTCACTGTGAGCAGTAAATCTTCAGTTTCCATCACAACAGAAAAAATTTTAATGTGTGGAGACAAATATTAACTACATCTTTCGATCATTTTGCAATTTACACAAATATAAAATTATTCTAGATCTAAAATTAAAGTTAAAATGATGTTAATGGCAATTATAACAAAAATACAAGTTGGAAACTCGTTTTAGCCATTTTTGTTAAATATACTGCTGACTTGTTTGCTTGAACTACAGTACTATAGGGATATGAGAAGGCAATGACACAGACTCAAATGAAAGAATAATTCCTATTAACTCAGAGTAAAAATCTATAAAACACAGATATATACATATATATACATGCCCAAAAAGAGATGGAAAGAATGAACCATAAACTTCAGACATGCAGTCTGTAAAATTAGAAAAAAATTCATTACATGAGACAATTCTAGAGAGACAAAGAAACATCTTTAGATATAGAGAGAATTCACGAATTAGACAATTACACTAAGAAACTGACAAAGAATACAACTCAAAGTAAAATAAATTTCTAGCTTCCCAGCGCTTGGATTACAGGCGCAAGCCACCACGCCAGGTGGCCATCCACGTAAAATAAATTTCTACAGAACATGGAAAAGTAGATAAGAAATATAAATGGTTGATCTGGGAGAGTCCAGGAGAAGGGAAGGTGAAGAAAATATTGAGCTGATATTACTGTGAGTTTTCTAAAAGCAAAGAAACAAAAACTGTTTACAACATATGATGGCATTTGGAGTAGTGTAAAAGATGAACAGAAAAACACAACTTAAAAAACACTGAAGATATCAAAAATAATTGTAACAGAGACAAAATACTATAGGAAGGGGCAGTAAACTGTCAAATTTTTTTAGCAACAAAAAGACGAGGTGAATAATTATTTTTAAATCTGTAGTTTTAAACTAGAGTTTTAATTATAATAAATTTATAGTCTTAGGTGCCTGTATTAAGTAAGCAGACTATCTGTAGTAAACACATGAATTTAGCTTTTAATTCAAGGCGCTAGGGAAGTATTAGAAACATAGTCGTAATTAAGAGGAAGAAAACTTCAAAAATAAGGTAAAACCCAAAGCAAAATGAGTCAAAGAAACAAATGATCAACAAAACTAATACAGTTCTTCAGTAAGCTAGCTGATCAAAATGAAAACTACTTAAAATATTATGAATCAATGGGACACCAACTTTTAAAATCATAAGGAAATGCCATAAATGTGAAATTTTTTGAAAACGACTAAAATATAACTATTTCTAGAAAAACATGTTATCGAAATTTTTAAGTGGAAATCCAGTAAGTTTAATAGATATACTAATAAATTTAATTTATAAAAGATATAAAGCTATAGTTTTTCTATTTTTTCCAAAACAAACACTCCAAAGTCAGACTAGTCTCAAAATAAATTCTGTCCAACCTTCAAAGGACCAACAAATACAAACTATTTACCACAATATAAAAAGGAAATATCACTAACTCTATAAGACAATAACCTTGAAATCTAACTCAAACAAGGACAGAGAAGTAAAAATCACAGATATAAAGTTTCTAAATAAAATGATAGAAAAATGTAAGATTCATTTAAGATACATGTCACAATCAAATAGTAAAAGGCAAGATACATGTCACAGTCAAATAATAACTAGTCCAATAAAACAAGAAACGAACAGGAAAATAATATGAAAAGGCAATTCACACAACAGAAAATCTTAACCTCAGAAGTTAGGGGAAAGGACACAATACCAAAATTAAAATAAGGAATATTCATAAGTACATTTTTATAAACATGGGTTTTGGTAAAATTCAAGAAGTTTAACTACATCAAATATTGACAACAACAGAATTCTGCAAAACTTAGAATTTCCAACTTTGGTGGGAGTGTAAACTGCTACAACGACAAACACTTTGTAGCAACTGAGCAATATCCACTACAAATGAAAAAAAAAAAAAAAAAAAGAAACAAACCAAAATCGTATCTACAAATATGAATGATAGCATTTCTATATGAGTAATAAAAGTGGAAAAACCTAGAGCTAAAAACAAAAAACCAACCAACAAAGTCCACATCCTTCAACATGGCCGACAATCACCACGTTTAGCTGGTCTCCTGGTTCAAACCCACCAGCCTTCCTGCCCAGGCTTCCCTCCGGCATGTAGGCCTGCCCTTCCGCGCCCCACAGGCGCTCCTTCAGGAGTCTGCTGTAGTCACCCATCCACTCAGTTCTCCCCAGTCCTAGTCAAGATCAGCAACCTTGGGAGCTGTCTTCGCTGGTGGCCCTGCTTTTGTTTGCTTTGCTTGCAACCTTTATCACATGCGAACTAAACAAGTGCTAGTATAATTCTAAGCTCAATGACTGTTTTCCCTGACAAAGTGCTCATGCACAGTTCTGTTCCTAGCGTGTAGCCTGCACAATATACTCAGTAATTTTTTTTAAATGAAAGCATAAGCATTATATTTTTTATCTCTAATGAGACAGGTGATTAAGTTATGCCAGAATGTTATTTTTCAATCTGCACTGAAAGTATGTTGCGCACTTACTAGATCTATACCCCCGATCACCAGAACCTTCATAAACCTAACTACATACATATACACACACAGACATACCTAAATGCTGGATATACACATACCTAAATATATACATAATCATCTCCATCTAGCTAGCTATACCTGTAAAATGTAAACAAGCCATACAGAATAAGCTAGAGCTTAGCAACTGAGAATTTAGGAGGCCAGAGCATCCTGGCAACCATGCTGATGATGCTGTTCAGCTCAATAAAAACCAGGTCCCTCTCAGCTTACACTAGAAGGAGAAAGCAAGACTCTAAAGAAGGGGGAACCTACCATTCATTTCACAAACCACTGTATTCTTCAGCTTGCATAAGAAAACTACATGCCTTTCTTGTTCCAGTAATTTCAGGAGGAAGTGAAATTGTCGTGAGCTAACTCTACTATAGCTAAACGGACTCCATTGCTATATTACATAAAGACTTAATAATTTCCTGCCTTTGATTCTTTCTCTCATTACAGTTCCCCTCTTCTCTCAGTCACTAGAGGGACATGAATCCACCCGAAAAAGGTGAGGAAAGAGGTCTTGTTCAAGACGTGGCTCAGAGGTTTTCTGATTAATTCCATCTTGCTCCATTCCTGCCCTTAATTCAGCACCTTCTTCACCCCGGTGCTCTCAACTATTTTGTACAATTATCACTTTCACGCTGATGACTTTCCCCTTTCTTTCCCAATTTTTTCAATATTGGTTTATTCCCCTAACTACAGTCATCATTTGAGCCCTGAAACTTATCTTTCTTCCTTTTATATTCCTTTACCAGCCCAAAGTTTAAGAAGACCATGTGCTTTCTAACTAAACCGATTTAATAAAGACCATATTTAACGTGAGTCACATACCTTACTCCTGAGATGAGAAACAACATTTTTCCACATACACACACACGGGACAACTGATTCACTCAAGTTCACACGTAAGAAACTCCAAACACATTTTCCATAGGTTCACTTCTACCTATATAGGTCCAATTTCCAGCCAATCCAGGAGGGTTGGGGGTGGGAAGGCCCACCAAATCAATCAAACACCTCCGAACCATAGAAAATCATGCTACGGAGCATAAATCACAATAAGTCACATCCAGCTCTACTCAGGAAAGGACAAGGTCGAAGATGAGTTGGCGAGGGAACGCAGGCAGGGGAAGGAGCTTCTTTCTTTACCGCTCCCTGCCTTCTTTCATACCAGAGCAGGCAAGTCAGGTGCCCACGTGACTGGTTTCAGAACCTGAACAGCACAAGACAGTGACATTCTGCAAGGCCCCCACCCCACGCTGAAGGGGCAGTGGGGACGGTGTGGATATTCACACCCAAGTGTGTACCACGGAGTTCGGGTGACTTTCTAACCTCCTCCTAAGTCCACGGTGTCTACACCAGCCAGGAAAGGCACTTTCTGCCTCAGCAAATCCAAATTAGCCTCACGCTTCACAGCCATTCTGGTGACAAAGCAGCTACCAAACTGCTCAAAGCAGAAGAGACCAGCATACCCCAGGCGGCTGTGGTGACAGGGACGAATCTTGGGTGCTTATTAAAATAAGGCTCTACTGAGCCAGGCCTGAAATACTAGCTGCCTGCAAACGACTGAAGGAAGCCCACCTTTAAACAACCTTGAATGCTCTTGGCAGAAGTGATATGAATCCAAGTGAATCCCTCTCCCAAGTGTCAGAAAGCAGATGTTAAGTGGCATGGGCACCCATGCTACCTGACATCCTATGACATCAACGTGATCCCTAAAGGAAGTGCACGCCTGTTCGTGACACCGGTGGTCCCAA
>PVHY01033336.1:0-11219 GCA_004024945.1 Uropsilus gracilis
AAAAAAAAAAAAAAAAAAAATGTGGGCAAATATGCATGTGACATTATTTAAGGGACCAAAGCAAATAAAAGTATAGGTGAAGGGTGATTCCAATATTTTTGAGTGTGTTTAGAGCTGCGCTAACAGTGCTTGTCGCCAATGGCAGGGGCAGCTCCAGATATCAGGTGCACCCATCGCGTGGGTACGATTTATTTATTTATTTTTTTTTTGAGGTTAGGTGTCGCTCTGTTGCCCAGGGAACTGCAGGCTCACGTTGCCCGGGGTACCATGGACTCAAGCAATCCCCACTCCCAGTCTCCCAGGTAGCTGGGATTAGAGGTGCATGCCACCACACCTAGCTGCTCTTTGAGACTAGGTCTCACTATGTTGCCCCTGAATGGGTCTCGAACCCACGTACTCAAGCAATTCCTAGTCCCGGCCTTGCTCTGTAGGCTGCCCTTAATGGCACACACCACGGTGTCTGGCCCTTTTTTTTCTTCTTTTTGAGACTAGGTCCTGCTATGTTGCTTAGGATAGTCCAGATCCCACGGATTCAAGCGATCCCCAGCTTCAGCCTCCCAGGTAGCTAGGATTATAGGTGCACGTCTCTACGCCCGGCTGCTTTTTTCGAGACCAGGTCTCTCTGTGTTGCCCGGGGTAGTCTTGAACCTGCAAACTCAAGCGATCCCAGACCTTTTCCTCCCAGCACTTGGACTACAGGCGTGCGCCACCACACCCGGCATCATCATGTAGGTTCTTCATTGGTTCTAGCAGGGGCGGGGGCTAGGAGGCAGGCAAGCACCCCCCTGTTCCCCAGGAATCTTCATTCTCTCTGAGCTCTCTCTCTCTCATGCTTACGCATGCTCTTTCATATGCTAGTCCCTCTCCCGGGCCCAGGTGTGCACACTCACACATGCACACACCCACGGGTCACACCATCATGGGGAAAAGGCGATACCCCAGGTGCTGGGGCTACAACCTGATGAAGGCAAAAGCCTGACTCACTCACTCACCCTACGTAGGCATATCCCTTTTCTGCTGGCCGGTGGGTCTGTTTTCTCTCTCAAGAAGGATCCTTGCCAAAACAATAATCACAGACCATTACACAGGCTTCTAATATGCCAGGAGTTGTTTTAGCACTTATATGTTAACTCACTCAGAGCAATAATAGATCCTCCCTCAGCCCCTCCTTTACAGATGAGACAGCTGGAGTGTAAGGGAGGCTGAGTTCCCTGCCCAAGGTGCGGGGCTAGAGAGTAACAGAGGTAGGATCCAAGGCAGTCTGGGCCCAACTGCTATGCGATGTTAAAGTCAAAAAGTTATGACCCAGCTGGGTGTGGTGGTGCACGCCTGTAGTTCAAGCTCTGGGAGGCAAGAGGCCAGGGATCGCTTGAGTTCATGGGTTTGAGACTACCCCAGCAAGACCTGGGCTCACAAAAGCAGCAGGGCATGGTGGTGGATACCTGTAATCCCAGCTACCCGGGAGGCTAAGGCTGGAGATCGTTTGAGTTCATGGGGTCAGGACTACCCTGGGCAACACAGTGAGACCTAGTCTCCAAAAAAAGAAAGAAAGAAAGAAAAAGTTATGACCTATCTGAGGGGTGTGTGTGTGTGTGTGTGTGGTTTCAATTTTTTCCATATTTTGGGGGTCTTGAAGCCTCTGTAATAACAACATATGTTGTCATCAGAAAAAACCATGTTTTATTCACATTTTACATTGCTTGCCTCAACGTGCTCCTTTGGGCTTCTCCGGTTCCTGTCTTCCACTAATGAAAATTAGTTTGTCCGAATTGCCGGCTGGAACCACAGGCCCCGAGGACATGAAAAATAGGGCAGGTGCCTTACACGGGGTGGAAGGGAGGCTACGTCGCTCGTGGGCACTGCAGCGCAGAGGTGCTGGGCTGGAGGTGGGGAGAGTAGCTCACCGAGAACTGCAAAATGGGAGCTGTCACCGCAGAAATGCGTGTCGCAGCACACAAAGTCGCCTTGGGCTCCTTTAACACATATTTATTAGATTCCTCCCTTGCCAGGCACAATCAGGCACATAATGGAAAACCTACTCAGGTGCCCATGACTTTTGTATGGGCAATTAAGGCATCTAAAGATAGCATCAGTAGCAGCAAGAAGGTACTCTACATGCCTGCAGAGTTCAAAGTGGGGAGGGTTCTATTTCCCCGGTTTTATTGAGATATAATGACATACAGCCGCATGTGAGTTTAAGGTGTGCGCAGTGATGATTCACTACACATAGATGTGGGAATATCATTACCACCGTCAGGGTAGTTAACACATCCATCACTTCACCTAATTGCCTTGTGTGTGTGCTTGGCAAGAACAAGCACAATCTGCTCCATTAGCAACTTTTCAGAATACATTGTTAATCAGAGTCACCATGCTATACATTACAAGCCCAGGGAGAACTTCATTTATCTAACACTTCCCCCCACCTCCACTTGTCAGGAGCTAGGCACTGTTCTGGGTGTGGGGAAGATGGTAAATGAGATGAACACACTTCTGCCCTCAAGGAGCTTACATCCCAATGCTGACGTCAAAGAAATAATTATAACTTGGCCTAGTGTAAAAGCACAGAAAAACCTCCAGCTCTGTTTCTAATGTAGCATAGCCAGGATACTGAAAACACAGCACCCCAAAAATTTACAGGTCATTCTTACCTATGAACATACACACAAAATCTTCACTAGTAGCAAGTAAAACCATCAGTGTATCATCACAATCAAGTAGGATTCACTTCTGGTTTAGAGACTGGTTTAACTTAGAAATCTATGTAAGCCAGGTATGGTGGCGGGCACCTGTAATCCAAGTGCTAGGAGGCAAAAGGCCAGGGATCGCTTGAGTTTGCGGGTTCAAGACTACCCCGGGAAACATAGCAAGATCTAGTCTAAAAAAAAAAAAAAAGTCTGTATAATTCACCAGATACTATATTAAACACCCATACACCCAAATCTATATCAACAAGAATTCTGTTATTTTGTTGATTAGAGCTTTTATTCGAAGAGAGGCTTCCATCGTCAGAGGCTAGTGTTATCATCAGTTTGCTTGCTTGATGCTAATTTTAGCCAGCTTTCCGAATCGAGGTTGAGGTGGCATAGAACTACTTCAGTAGTGAAGGCAAAGAGACTTATATATGCTCTCAAGTCTCATGAGGCTGCGCAAACCATCCCAGGGAAAAAAAAAACCAAACGGAAACCATGGCAGAGATCTCAACCACTCTGTGCACCCCGCACCTTAGCAACAGTCACAAGGAAAAACTGACTTTTTATACAAGCTCCTTTATGTAGATTTCTTTTTTTTTTTTTAATTTTTATTGAATAAGTTTTGTTTACATTTGCCTTTCGGGTGTTCCTCTCCGACCCTACCCCCCTGGTCTCTTCTTTCAGGGTCATTTATTGTTTACTTTAACTTGGGTTCTTCCTCCTCTTTCCTGGAGCAACGTCCTTTTGTCCAGTGTGGACGTGGTTTCCCGAGACACAGTGCTTAATTTTCCAAGTGTCTTTTTGCTGCTGGCCACCAGCTCACACATGACTGCGTTCTTCCAGGGCCTCCATCTTCTGTCATAGTTTGCTCCTTGGTTTTGTAGCTCTGGTGGCTGGGTTGGGCTCGTTTCTCCCGGCCAAAGTTTGTGCACCCATTTTCTGGAAGGAGATGGGCCCTGGTGGATGGTTGGTCCACTGCGTCGTGTGGCCACTGCCCGTCTCTGTGGCTTTCCTCACCCCCTAAAGTGGGAGGGTCCCTTGCTCATGCTGAAGGCATCTCTGAAGGGGAAGTTCCGTCCCCATCCTCGTAGATCTCCGTGGTTGTATTTCTGAGGTAGTTCGTCCCCATCATCAGTCTTACAGTCCTGTGTCCCACTGGATCTGATATGTTGTTCCGGATACTTCCTTGTATTCACCTCTGTATTCGTGTGCAACTGCCGTGGAATTGCTGATTTAGTTGCTTCTGGTGAGGGTTGACTGGATTTGGAGAAGAGCAGAGGGAATGACCTCTACCGCCCACTATCCTCTGCCAATCTCCCCACCCCAGGGGGTGGGGGGGAGCTCAGTGCCTGGCAGCATGGCTGACCCGGGCGTGTGGGCGGGGCTATTCCCTCCTCCCCAGCCACCTCGTGGTATGGTGGCCGGGGGATGCCCCCAGCCACTCTCCCAGCGGCCCTAGCAGGCGACAGCCCCCCCCCCAAACCTCGAGTTCCCCGGACCCCGAAAGGCAGGCTGGGTGGCTGAGGGCTCAGCGCCCAGCCGCATTCCTTTCTGTAGATGTCTGCCAAGTTTCTGCCGGCCTACTTGCATTTAAGTCCTCTTTGACTGTCTTTAAAGAGTCCTTTGCAAACGCCTGTGTTCCTGACGCTGACACAGAGCGACACAGGGGGGGAAGGAAGAGACGGGCCTTCCTCCCGCCCCCCTCCCACGGACAGCACAAAGGAGACGCAGGGCCAGGAAGGCACCGGAGGCCCTAATTATCCGTAAAGCTCAGGCCTCCGGAGCTGGCTCCACCAAGGCGTCACAAGCCTTGTTTACTGCCCGTCTGCATTCCTTCGGCACACGCTCCAGCGTGGCGCTGAGCGCACCTCTGGGCGGCTTCCACGGGGTCCACGTGGGCTTCCACGCCCACGGACGACCTGCAACGTGCTGGCCAGTGTGGTCCTCGGACGCCTACGCACGGTCTGCACCGCCACGGCCGCTCTTCGGACGCCCACGGACGGCCTGCAACGCAATGGCCCTATACACGCCCACGGACGTCCCCGGACGCCCACGCACTGCTTGCAGCGTCACGGCCCACGTGGCGTGGGAGCCGTCCCCCGGCCTCCCCTAAGGAAGCTCTCGATGTTTCAAGAGCAAAGGACTCCTGACAGGAGCGCTGGGACAGATCTGGTCTCTCCTGTGGGCCCAGCGAGCTGCCCCTCCCTCAGGGGTGCGTCCCCACAGAAGTTGCTCCCTCTGAAACTGCAGGCCTGGGTTCTCGGTCACCAACTTCAGGGGGGTTGGTTTTCACTGGTTCCTCAAGCTGAGCTGCAGGGCGGGGCCTGATGGGGCAACCTGCTGTGGAGAGGCCATGAGGTGCCTCCGTGGTGCTGCTGTGGAAGCCAGAGGACCCCGCTTTGGTCCAGGAGTTGGGGGGCAGGTGGTTTAGGTCCATCATCACCGCTGACACACTAGAAGTGTCGAGAGGCCTGGCTTGACTCGGCTTCTCTGGCTATAGGATAGTATGTGTTGGGGGACCAAGAATCACCTCAGAGTTTGCGTGAGGTGTGCTTTTCTGCATCCTGGCCAGGAAACGAGGAATCCCGTTTGGAACAGAGAATAGTGGCACTGTATGGCCGGCAGGTCTCAGGGGGCTACTAAACCCCCAGGCAGCTCTCAGTTCTTTCTCTGCGCTCTCTCTCCCCTTCTGCGGTGGTAGTGGTCATCTTCATTGTAGTGCTGCCAGCGCTGGCCCTGCTTTACCCCCACTTCTCAGCTCGGGTGGGCACACTCACCTATGCACACTCCCCTGGGCCTTGGGCCCAGGGGTCCACATGACAGATATGCCCCCACCCAGGCGCCGTCTGCATGAACACGATCAAGACCACAGGTGGTAGCCACGGAGGCTGGTGGAACAGAAAATATGATTCACTCATTTACCCACCAATACCTCCACCAACAGCCCAACACCCAGCTCGAGCAGTTTTGCTGGAAGACAGCCCAGAACTGCCAGGAGCAGAGTATCTAACCACGGCGGGTCGTGGACAACCATCCCACGGAGACAGCTCTGGGCTGTGAAGAGGACAGGCCCACAGAGTCCCTGCCCAAAGCACTGCGTGGCTGATGTCAATAACTGAAACTCTTAAGAAATAGAGAGGAAGGCCGGGCACGGTGGCTCGTGCCTGTAAGCTTCAGCCTATGAAGCGGCCGGGGCTAGGGATCGTGGTTCAAGTTCCGCCTGGGTCTGTAGCGAGACCTAGTTCCAAAAATTAGCTGGGTGTGGTGGCGCGTGCCTGTAATCCCAGCTACCTGGGAAGCTGAGGCTGGGGATGGCTTGAATTCGTGGTACCCGGGCAACCAGAGCCTGCGGTTCCACAGGCAAAAATAGCAAGACCAGGTCTCCAAAAAAAAAAAAAAAGGGTTTTACCATAAGCCAGGCATGGTGGTGTGTGCCTGTAATCCAAGTGCTGGGAGGCAAGAGGCCAGGGATCGCGTGAGTCCTTGGGTCTGAGACTATCCTGGGCAACATAGTAAGACCTGGTATTGAAAAAGCAGCCAGGTGCGGTGGCGGGCACCTGGAATCCCAGCTACCTGAGAGGCTGCGGCTGGGGATCGCTTGAGTCCGCAGGATCAGGACTACCCAGGGCAACATAGCGAGCCCCGGTCTCAAAAAAAAAAAAAAAAAGAAAAAAGATTTACCATCTAAGAATGAGAATTAGAAGACTTGACAAGGGAATTCATTTCTATATTCAGCATTTATTAGAAGTCAAACCAATGTGATAGTGAGAACAGGAAGAAGTTATAGCCTAGAAGAAGAGAACTGTCTTCATTTGAAGATGACGTGATGATATACATAGGGAAGAAGTCAGCAAGGTATTGAAGACAATCAGAGCATCACTGATAGATACCTCCATCGTACATTGATACATAGATCAATGCACACAAACATTAAGCCTTTCTGTATACCAACAGCAGCCATGTTGAAAATGAAATGGGGAAAAATTCCTTTCACTTCAGAAATATAATAATCCCATCAAATAACTGAAATCTATATAATTTAGCAGTTAAGGACAATGTAATCACATAGAGAAAATTTATACAACCATGTTCAATGACAACGATGGTGTTGATAAACAATAGCAAGTGTCTAAGTGATGGTTACGGATGCTGTTGATGTTGGCAACCTCAGATACAGCTGTTTCAGCAAACTGGAGACCAGGTTTCAGTGGGTTGAAGAGTGCTTGGGAGTAGAAGTAGAGACAAGAGATGTGGTATGGTGTCCACCTTAAGAAGATGAACCATGGGGGACAATGTAGATTAAAGGAGACAAAGAGCTGGGCGTGGTGGCGCGCGCCTGTGATCCAAATGCTGGGAGACAAGAGGCTTGGGATCGCTTGAGTTCGTGGGTTTGAGACTATCCCAGGCAACATAGCGAGACCTGGTTCTTGAAAAAGCAGCTGGGTGTGGTGGTGGGCGCCTCTAATCCCAGTTACCTTGGAGGCTGAGGCTGGGGATCGCTTGAGTCCACGGGATCAGGACTACTCCAGGTAACATAGCGAGACCTGGTCTCAAAAAAAAAAAAGAATGGTATCCCCAAACTGCATGTCCCCTAACAGAGTGTGAAAGAATCTGTAACCACTTCCGGTAGCTGCAGATAAACGGGTGCCTTGGTTCGGGTTCAATTATTGGAACTTCCTCCTCGGTGAGTTCATTCTCCAGTTATGGTATAGACAAAGCAGCCTTGAGCAACAGGCTCATCGCTGTGGTTACTTGTGAGTTTCTTATCTGCTAGAAACTAAATCCTTTTAGTATTGAGCACAACCTCACTTGAGTCACAACTCCAGGGTAGGTGTGTGTGTTGGTGCTCCACAGCCCGCTGGCTGTAAGAACTCTAGGGAAGGGGCTGGGTCAGTGAACAGTGAGTGGGCAGAAGATTTTTCTCTCAAAACACCATACCAGAGACAGCGGTTTTGCCATTGAAAACTTCTTGCTAAGTTTGTTATCATTTTGGGAAAAATGATGGCTCCAATCTGTGTCAACAAACACCCTCATGAGCCTTAGAAGCAAAGCTGAGTTTCTAGGTCATGATCGATGACATTATTTTCCCCTGTATTTACTGAATACAGTTGATATTTGAAGACTAATACGCAACTTTAATTCATAAAAGTAGTAGCTTGCCTTCACCTTGCCCTTCCTCTTGACCCGGGCTTACACCGCTGCTCTGGAAACACAAAACCTTATAGTAAGCCACATGATCTTGATGGGCTTGATCCAGGGGTAACTCTGGCTGGAACAGAGTTTCTGCCCAGCTTGCTAACGCCTGCGTCGCTCTCTGCTCCTCTCATGCTGTCACTGTGTAAAGGATGCCATTGGAAAACAGGACCCAGTCCTGCCAAACCTGTTTGGTTTAAACAAATAACTCTTTTGGCCAGAATGGTTACGCACAGATGATCTAGAGAAAACATGACTATTGCTGAATACTCTCTGATCAATGTCTATTATCTACTAAATTCATTTTCCCATCTTAAGGAATTCAACTTAAGATTACTGTTTTCAATTTATATAGTAATACATAATTTCGCCTACTTCAGAAAAGTGCTTTTTCTCCCCTGTTATCTTTCCCTGAATTAAAAATGCCTGAGAGTTTGGGGAAGGACCAATTATATGAATGTCTGACGGTGAAATTTACTTGCCACTGAGTTTTCATTCTGTCACATTGTTAGTGGGCAGAGTGAGAGGCCCCCAGGGGCCCCCAAATCCCTACACTCTAAATGGTTTGTCATCTGCTACATAAAGACAAAGCATGAGTTCAAGTGCTGGGAGGCAAGAGGCCTGGGATCACTTGAGTTTGTGGGTTCGAGACTACCATGGGGCAACATAGTGAGACCTGGTCTCAAAAAAGCAACTGGCGCGGTGATGGAAGCCTGTAATCCCAGCTACCTGGGAGGCTGGGGCTGGGGATCGCTTGAGTCCAAGGGTTCGGGACTACCCCAGGCAACATAGCAAGACGTAGTCTCAAGAAAAGGAAAAATAGCATGTTCTTGGAGTGTAAGAGAGTGAAAAAGCACTTTAATAGGATGGTGTACATGAGAGAAGAGGAAGGATATAGTTTCACAGTGAAACACCCCAAGTTACCCACCCCCTCATGGGTGGAGGCCTAGCCAAGCAGGAACACTGAAACCCCAAAGCTGGCCACACATCTAAGGCAGCTGGAAGGGAAGGAGGACCTGGAAGAGAAGGAGCAAAGTCAGAGCACAAGTTGGGATAACAGCTGCCATTGGCAGCTTCACCCACATCTCTCCCAAGTGTCTCCAGTGTCCTGGCTTCCTGGGCCTCCTTCCACACTCCCCAAGGCCCTGGGGCCAGTCCAAGGCTGAGACATAAGCGTGGTGTCTCCACTCCCAAGGCCTCCACGACTCTTCTCCCAGGCTCCTCCTCCCCCCTCCCCTCTTCCCTCTTCCCCCCTCACCCCTCCCTTCAGGCTTCCCCAGGCCGCTCAGCCCCGCCCTTCTCTAGGTGGGGCAGGGAACACGAACCTCCCATCTACGGGATTGAATGCCACTAGTTTTTCCTTTCTTTTATTTATTTTTTTTTTTTTTGAGACTAGGTCTCGCTATGTTGCCGGGTTAGTCCCGATCCAGCGGACTCAAGCGATCCCCAGCCTCAGCCTCCCAGGTAGCTGGGACTACAGGCACCCGACTGCTTTTTAAAAAACTAGGTCTGGCACCGGGCACCGTGGCTTGCACCTGTAAGCCTAAGCCTATGAAAGCGTCTGGGGCTAGGGATCACGGTTCAAGTCCCGCTCGGGGCAACATAGCGAGATCTAGTCCCCAAAAATAGCTGGGTGTGGTGGCGTGCGCCTGTAATCCCAGCTACCTGGGAAGCTGAGGCTGGGGATCGCTTGAGTCTGTGATACCGTGGCCAAAAATGGCGAGACCTAGTCTCAAAAAAAAGAAAAAAAGAAAAATAAAAGAACCAGGTCTGGTTATGTTGCCAGGGGTAATCTCGACCCTGTGAACTCAAGCGCTCACAGGCCTCTTGTCTCCCAGCACTTGGATTATAGGTGCACGCCACCTCACCCCACTTTAAATGCCCCTAGTGTTTGAGCGTTTTGCACAGGGTAAAGGGAAATAATCATAGATTGCTAAGGTTTGGGCTCTAACTACAGTAAAAGCTGTATTTTCAATGTTTGGGAAATTCCCATGGAGGAAAGAGACATGTAAAATAAACTCCACGAGTTTTATGTGCATGTACAGTGTCTTTTGAAATTTCAGTGTGTGAATTTATTTTATTTATTTATTTTTTTTTTGAGACTAGGTCTCACTATTTTTGCCCGTGGAACCGCAGGCTCTCCTTGCCCGGGGGTACCACAGACTCAAGCAATCCCGAACCTCAGCTTCCCAGGTAGCTGGGATTACAGGCGCGCGCCACCACGCCCAGCTATTTTTTTGGAACTAGGTCTCACTACGGGCCCCAGGCGGGACTCGAACCGCGATCCCTAAGCCCCGGCCGCTTCATAGGCCGAAGCTTACAAGCACGAGCCACCGTGCCTGGCCAGTGTGTGAATTTAAAAGAAAAAATGTCTAGGCTGGGCACAGTGGCGCACGCCTTTAATCCCAGCCTAGGAAGGGAGGCCAAGACTAGGAATTGCTTGAGTCCACAGGTTCGAGACCCGCCCGGGGCAACATAGCCAGACCTAGTCCCAAAAAATAGCTGGGCTTGGTGGTGCGTGCCTGTAATCCCAGCTAGTTGGGAGGCTGAGGCTGGGGATCGCTTGAGTCCATGGTACCCCAGGCAACATGAGTCTGCAGTTCCCCAGGCAACATCGGGAGACCTAGTCTCAAAAAAAGAAAAAAAAAGTCTAAAAAAATCTGGTCTTGGCTAATGAACCATTTTCATAATGTGAACTTGCTAAATTAGCTGCCGAAGTTTCTTTACTTTTCTATTTGAAATCTCTTGTGATAGAATATAATGACATTTATATATTTTATAAGGAAGTAATCAAAGAAAGAAATATTTCCAAGAAGTGAAAATACACATTTCTTTAGCGTTTATCCTTTCATCAGTAGGTAGTACTAGTAAAGCAAGTTGATCACCTGCTTTGGTAAATAAAGCTGGAAGTGTGAGCTGATCACGCCTACCTTTGTGTGGTTGCTTACCTTTTACATATTGCTTTAGTACTGTTTACTACCTCTGCCTCCCCTGAGGAGGATGAACGTTAGGAATAGTGACACCATCTTGTATCCCTGGAGCTCATGGTAAAGAAGGCTCTCATACAATTGATTTGATGGACATTACAGGGAGCCCGAAAGTTAAAAATTATTTAAGCTGGAGTCTATGATTGGCTTAAGTCGGTACTATTCATCATAATAGTACTAGAAATTAAAGTGTTATCTAGAAATTAAAGTGTTATCTTTAAATTTTTTAAAGGCCTGGTGGCTCGTGCCTGTAAGCTTCAGCCTATGAAGTGGCCGGGGCTAGGGATCGCGGTTCGAGTCCCGCCTGGGGCCTGTAGCGAGACCTAGTTCCAAAAAAATAGCTGGG
>PVHY01033337.1:0-11221 GCA_004024945.1 Uropsilus gracilis
AAAAAAAAAAGATGCCCAACCAAATGGGAAAAAATTTTTGCCCTCCACAAGAGTGATAAGGGATTAATAACGCAGATCCACAAGGAACTCACACAACTAAACAAAAGCAAAACAAAAAGCCCAATCAAAAAATGGGGAGAAGAACTAAAAAGATACTTCTCCAAAGAGGAATACAAATGGCCAACAGGCACACGAAAAATTGCTCAACGTTGCTACTAATAAGGGAAATGCAAATCAAAACCACAATAGATACCACCTTACACCAGTAAGAATGGCCCACATCCAAAGAACGGGCAACAAGAATTGTTGGCGAGGATGTGGAGAGAAAGGAACACTACTACACTGCTGTTGGGAATGTAAACTGGTCCAACCACTATGGAAAGCTGTGTGGAGGACCCTCGAGTTAATGAAAATGAAACTACCATTTGACCCAGCAATTGCTCTCTTGGGAATCTACCCAAAAGAGACCTCAGTGTGTGTACAAAAGGACACATGTGCTTGGATGTTTATTGCAGCACTATTTATAATTGCAAGGGCATGGAAACAACCCAAATGCCCCAGAACAGATGAGTGGATGAAAACGATGTGGTATATATACAGAATGGAATATTACTCATCAATTAAAAATGACAAATTTGATGAATTTATGGAAACCTGGATGTACCTAGAAGAAATCATACTAGCAGAAATGAGCCAGATAGAAAGGGACAGAAACCAAATGGTTTCACTAATATATGGTCAACCAAATGTAAGTACACTACGGGGGAGTGGGGATCAGCTAGAGTGGTTGGGGAGGGGAGGTGGTGGGTGACCCCCAGGGACCGAAATGATGCAAAATATATATAAATAAATTATTTTTTTTAAAAAAAGACAAACTCCAACATGGAGTTCAATCTCCAACCTCTTTAGCTTTCAGCAAGCATTTTCAGTTTATGCTTACTAAAAGCCATGAGTTTACCAGTTCGGGCCAAAGACCCAGGCCTCAGGTCTGTCCTCCATCTTTCCTTCCAAATGGCTGAATCCCTTTCTTTGTTCCTCAAGCCTCTTTATACCTTTTTTCCCAAGTCTTCCTGCCAAGGACTCCTGACAAGGGGAAGTCCTGTCTGGCGGGTATGCTAATTAAAGTATTACCCAGCTTTCTGTAAAATGTTCAAGTCGCTAGTCATATCAAATGTATGTGTCATGTAGATCAGTGGCACCCTGTATCATAATTATCACCTGCAGATAGCCATCAGGAAACCGGAAACATAGCAAGTTTCTTACTCACAGTCGTGAGGGTTGAGAACAGCTCTGAGACTGCAAAGTGAGGGCATGTGGGATGGGGAGATGTTCTGTGTCCCTGGGGTTCTGCTTTTCTTTGCCTTGGGCTGATCTTATTTCTAAAGATTCAGCTCCATCAACAGGATTAGATTTTTCTCAGTCCACAAGATCTAAGCGTATATGAGTGCCAGGGACTTAGAGACCTTTAGTTCCTTTTCATTACAGGTTATTCAAGGGGGAAATGGAGAACCTTAAGCTGTTTTGGAGGTGTGGACATTGATGTTGGGTTTACATGGCATACTATTGATGTTAACCTTAACCAAATGAAACTTTAAGCTAGCCATGTGACCAAAGACCTATTTTTAAGATGCCGCTGTAAGACCTTTAGCACATTTTATTCCAGTCCCACTTCAACTCCTGGAAAATTCTAGAGCCAATTTAGTTGAAGAGACAAAAATCACAACCCCCACCTCTGCTGTTTAGTCTCTGATCTCCATCTCTGAATTTTTCTTTTTCTTTTTTTTGTTCTTTTTCTTTTTCTTTTTTAATTTATATATAACTTTCACAACATTGTAATCCCATTCCCTCCCCTCCATTCCCCCTCCCCTTTCCCTCCTGCTCAAAATTGTGCACTTCAGTTTGGTGCTTAGCTTGTTTTGACTTTTGCTCAAGTCTTTTGTTTATTTTTTCACTATATCCCATATATTAGTGAAACCATTTGGTTTCTATCTTTTTCTTTATGACTTGTTTCTGCTAATATGATTTCTTCTAAGTACATCCACGTTGTTATAAAATTGTTGAATTTGTCATTTTTAATTGATAAATAATATTCCATTGTGTATATATACCACATTTTTTTCATCCAGTCATCTGTTTTGGGGCATTTGGTTGCTTCCATGACCTTGCAATTATAAATTGTGCTGCAGCAAGCATCCAAGCACAGGTGTCCCTTTGTACCCACATTGAGGTCTCTTTTGGGTAGATTCCCAAGAGAGCAATTGCTGGGTCAAATGGTAGTTTCATTTTCATTAACTCGAGGGTCCTCCACACAGCTTTCCATAGTGGTTGGACCAGTTTACATTCCCATCAGCAGTGTAGTAGTGTTCCTTTCTCTCCACATCCTTGCCAACAATTCTTTGGATGTGGGCCATTCTTACTGGTGTAAGGTGGTATCTATTGTGGTTTTGATTTGCATTTCCCTTATTAGTAGCAACGTTGAGCAATTTTTCATGTGTCTGTTGGCCATTTGTATTTCCTCTTTGGAGAAGTATCTTTTTAGTTCTTCTCCCCATTTTTTGATTGGGCTTTTTGTTTTGCTTTTGTTTAGTTGTGTGAGTTCCTTGTGGATCTTGGTTATTAAACCCTTGTCACTCATGTGGAGGGCAAAAATTTTTTCCCATTTGGTTCGGCATCTTTTAGTTTTTTCTGTTGTCTCTTTTGCTGTACAGAAGCTTTTTAGTTTGATGTAGTCCCATCTGTTTATGTTTTCCTTCAATTTTTTGCCTTCTGCAGATGTTTTTAGAAAGGGATTTCTGAACTGTAATTCCTGGAGAGTTTTGCCCAAGTTTTCCTCTATGTATGTTATGGTTTCAGGTCTGACCTCTAAGTCTCTTATCCATTTTGAATTGATTTTTGTACATGGAGTGAAGGAGTTTTCTTGGTCCATATTTTTGCATGTCTTAGTCCAATTTTCCCAATTGACAGGGCACTCAATTCTGTTCCATTGGTCTGACTGTCTGTTTTTGTACCAATACCATGCTGTTTTAATTATTATGGCTTTGTAGTAGTTTGAAGTTTGGAATTGTAATACCTCCATTCTCTTTTTTTCTGGTCAGGAGGCTTTTTGATATACACTCCTTTGAATTTTTCTACATTGTTTATAGCCTTGGCCCCAGCACCCCTTTTTCTTATACAGGAAGTCTCAGACCCTTTGGGCTCTTCCCTTGGTCCCCACTGGTAACTTCCAGTCATGTCTCTGTTGGAGTCACACAGAGTTTTCTGCTCCTCCAAGTGGGGAATCCACATGGAAATTAAAACTTTACTAATGACAATTAAACCATGAACAATGAAGAATAAAGTATTGAGCTCAGGCATTTTGACACATCTTTGACCTCCTGTGCACCAGGGTTACCTGTCTGGGCTGGTTTTGGGGACATTCCTAAGGAGCTGAACTTCTATGTCTCTGTTGCCTCAGGGAGTTTCCTGAGCTGATAGCTGAAGCCCCAGGCTCTGGGTGTGCAGTGAGACAGAGGGCTTGGTGCCTGGCTCTGGGTGGGGGGGGGGGATTATGTCACAGAACACTGGGTGATGTCCCTTGACCACAAGTCTCTGTGAAGCTCCTGCCGCCTGCATGATGGTATCAGGGCCTCTGGAGCCTGCAGCTGGAATGATTCCTCAGGCATTGCCTGGCTGATGGGGGACAGAGAGTCACGCTGTTGCCCTTTTCCCTGGTGCTGAGGTGACCTGGATTGTAATAAGCCATGGGCAGCTTTGGCCATGTGGAGGGCGGCCCTCAGATCAGCAAGGGACATAGGGGCTGGGTGGGACTTGGGCTCCCAGGAAATGTAAAAGGGGCCCCAGAGCAACAGCTCTTCACTCCCTGCCGGCAGCACCATGGCCTTCTTATGGCTCCTCTCCTGCTTCACCATCTTTAGAATCTCCTCAGGTGAGTGTTCCTGTCTGGAGACCCTTCTCGGCCTGGGGGAAGCCCAGGGGAGGCTCCTGAGCCCTCAGTGACTGCACATTAGGTCACTCTGGAGGACTGAGTGCTGTGTTGGGGTGAGATCTGGGGTTGAATCCAAGGATTTTGAGCCCCTCTCCATGCCTGGGTTCAGTAGGGGCAGATCACCTCACTTTGCAGGGGAAAGTAGCCCTACTGGACTCTAAGCCTCACGGTTGTCCCAGGTGGGGAGCTGGTCTCAGGGGATGGAGCCCAGGAAGAAGCACAGGTGTGGCCAGAGGATCAGGAAGGGTGTGGTCAGAAGTGATCCCCAAACATCCTCATAACGATCTGTTTATAGCATGACTCTGCTAAAAGGTTCAATTCCAAAACAAAAGCAAATGTACAATGTCAGGTTTCTATACTCAGGATTCAGCCCCTATCACCCTCCCAGATGTGACCTAGAGGTTTCCTGGACACACCTGGGACCAGGAGACCCTGCTCTCCCTGCTCTCCTGGGGAGGTGTCTCTGCTGAGCCCCTGCCTGTCATTTCTGACCCGGGTCCCACATGTCCTTCTGAGTGATAAACCCAGAGCATCAGGCACTGCAGGAGGCAGCCTCTTGGTCTCTCCCCTGCACATTACTTGACCATCTGCTATGTCCACAGGTGTCAGAGTTCAGGTTCCCCGGCAAGGGGGCCCAGTTCCCCCATTCTCTGATTAGGAAGCACTCTGCAGAGTGAGCCCCTCTCAGGTACTTCTAGGGGATTTTCTATGATTATAAGAACAGATGAGGAGGCTGAATGTGGGGACACCATGTTGTGGGAGTGACCTGCCATGTCCTTATGCTTTGGGCAGGGGCAGGTGTTGCCTGGAGCTAGGCCTGGCTGGTAGGAGGGACTCAGTTGTCCCCCTCTCTTCCTGTGGCCAAGTCCTCACCCCTAGGAGCTGCTGAGGATCCTGAACTAACTCATGGATCCTGCACCCACTCGGGACTCTGTGTGTCCTTGTCCAGGACAGTGCCATCTTTGCTTTCTGTCACCTTACGTTCCCTTTCTGGTAGGTTCCAGGGTCACATCTTAGTAAATACTTGAGAAACTTCAATGTTATGCAATTGGAGTTCCTGAATTTTAGGTCGACCCAGAATTGCATATGCGAACTGGTCACAGTCCATAGAATGGTTACCCTGGGAATGGTGATAAAAGGTGGGGGGGAGAATATCCTGGGTCTTAGAGGTCTCTGTATTTAATCTCCTCCCCTGTCCACACCAGACTCCTTGTCAAATTATGGCTGTGAAGGTAGAAATGATTGCTCCCCATTTCTTGGGGAAATGACCCTCACCCTGTGCCTGCAACACTGGGCAGGAGGAGCCAGATGGAGCTGCCCATTCTTCTGCTTCCCTGAAAATGACCAGGGTCAACAGGCGGAGGGTGTGTCTTCCAGTCTAGATGCAGGGGCAGAAGGAGGAGGGAGTGTGGCTGTGGGGCTGTGCTGGCTGAGGTTGCAACCGGTTTCCACGGACTGATTGACCTCAGCTCCCTTCAACCTCCCTACTGTGATCTGCAGGCCATGAAGAACCTGCCAATCTCCCAGAGCTGAGCATCATGCCCAGGATCATCAATGGTCAGGAAGCTCATCCTGGCGCCTGGCCCTGGCACGTGGCACTGCTGGTGAGGATACTGCATATGAGTGGGGTCACACTGGGGTATTGGCCCTTCAGGGGGACATTCAGTACACAGATATTGTGAGTGGTGTCCTGTCAATACTGACCTTTCCATCTTCCAACAGAATGACACTGGACTCTTTACTTGTGGGGGCTCCCTGATTAGCAGTGACTGGGTGATCACCGCCGCCCACTGCAATGTCACGTGAGGCCCAGCAGGGGATTTGGGCACAAGGGAGGGTAACGATCTATCTTTATACATCCTAACCCACTGACTCTCTCTAGGACATCTTCCTGGGCTGTGGTCGGGCTGCATGACACACGCTCCCCTGGTGACATCCAGATACTGATGATTGCCCAGGTGTGCCAGACCTTGCTGAGATAACCTTGGAGGCAGATGAGGGTTTGGGGTCAGGAGGAGGGAGACGCCATTAGAGCTTGACAGGAGTCAGCAGATGGGCTCACTGTTCTCCTGATCCCCTCATGTTTGTCCCCAGAAACATGGGAAACTGGGGATTCATCCTTTTAACCCTTCCTCCTGCTTCTCAACCACAGATCTTTAGGCACCCAATGTATGACTACAACACTCCATACAATGACATCGCCTTGCTCAAGCTGATGCCAAGGGTTCACTTCAACAACAAAGTATCCCCACTTCGCCTGCCCCAATTGGATGACCAGTTCCTCCGCAGGCCCATGTGCAAAATTATAGGGTTTGGTTCTCTTGACTCTAATGGTGAGTGACCCTGATCTGACTCCTTGGAAGGTGGTGCAGCAAAGGGCAGGGAGAATAGCTGGGAGCATACGTTTGGTTCTACTTGTGTTTCATGCAAATGTGAGCGAGTCTTGGGTGTGTCTGTGTCTGTACTACACTGTCTATGTGCAAATCTGCCTTAACGCATGGACAGGAGATTGTGATGTCCTTGAGCTGCCGGGTTCTGTAGACAGAGCTCCATGCAACAGCCCTGCCCCACTCAGACCCTGTCACCCCTCCTTGCTGCCCTCAGGTCTGAGTGTTGAGGTTACACCCACCATCTGGCCTGTCTGAGTGTCAGGATCTAGAGTGGTCTTAAGACCCAGAATCTAAACTTGTGCCTCCACACCCTGGGGAAGCTCTACCATCTTGTGTCCCCAGCACCCTGAGTTCTTCCCAGACCAAGTCTTTGCAGACCAGCAGGGGAAGGGAGCCGCAGGGGAGGGAGCTCCTGTCACCTCAGCATGGGGTCTGCAGTCAGAGGACAGTTCCTGTCCCTGGAAAGGAAGAATTGGTCCAGGTAGCCTCCTGACCCAGGCTAGGGGAATCAGGTCAGCATGGTCAGGCAGGCAGGGCTATGCCATGCTCTTTGCTGAAGCACTGGCAGGTTGGCCTGTTATAGAGTCACAAGGACAGTGAACTCTTGGGCTTTGAATTCTATACCTGCAGGGCTGTGATCCTGGATCTGGTGTTGCTGGAGGAAGTGGGGGTCAGGGATGGCTGTTCTGGTGTCTCTAATGTCCTCTGCAAGGGTGGTAGGAGGTGAGGGTCCTGACCCAGCTGGATCTGTGTTTCCAGGCACTGTGTACCCCAACAAGCTACAAGAGGCCACAGTGACTATCATGGACAATGACAGGTGCAAGGACTACTGGAGGGATATCAGCATAGATGACATGTTATGTGCTGGGGGCAGTGGTGTCAGCCTCGGGTCGGTATGTATTGCTCTAGCCCAGATCCTCGAGCCTGTGCCCCATTGGCTGGTGACTAACTCCTTGTCCCAGATCCGGGTATTCTCTCCCCATGATCTGTGCTCATGGAGGTAGCACCAGCACCTACATCAACTCCCTGATAGTCTGTCCAGGCCTGGGATGCTCTTCAGGGCCCTGAACTCCCAGGGAATGCTCTGGATTGGCTATTTCCAGCTTATGGACAGACACCAGTGCAGCTGATGATCCCCAGCACCAAAGCCAGTGTAGAGCTCAGTGGCTAATGATATGGTTTCTCTGCCAAGCATGGGTGGTGCCCATCAGGCTTTTCTTGGCAACATATGATGTCTCTGGGAAGTATCCAGGGTTCTGCCATTCGGTCAGTGTGAAGACAGGCCCCTTCTCCTCCCATAGGGTGACTCTGGTGGCTCTGTGGTCTGCCAGAGGAATGGACTCTGGACCCTGACAGGCATCATGATCGGCTTCCATAAAGGACTTCCCACCAGCGTACCTTTTGTGGCAACACGTGTTTCTGCATTCTTATCCTGGATTGAGCAGATCCTGGCTCACAACTGACCCTGACCCTCCCATTGCAGAACCCTTTTCCCCAATAAAAGCCTTTGCACAGATGCCTGGACTGCTGTGACCTGGGGCAGGTGGGCTGCAGTTACTGTGTCCACCACCATGGGGAGGTGTGTACCCTCCCTTTTCATGCTGCAGAGCCCAGCAGCCCTTGTTTCCCAGGAAGCTGAGGCCTTTGCATCTGGGCCTAGCCGGTCAGGAGCCACCTGAGGTGGCACTCAGGACCCTCTCCTGCCACCTCACTTCTCAGTATGGTTTCTGGTTTCCTGGGCAGCGTGGTTGGTCTCAGGATCTTTGAGAAAAGCATAGTTGCTCCAGGCAGGCTATGTAGTACTCCTTCCAGGGGGGAGGCACTAGGACCCAGAGGGCCCCCCAGGCAGGCTTGTCCCTTCCCACCTGCTCCAGCTCCAAATTTCTATGCCTTGAGCCCTTCACAACCACCCAGACCCTCCCTGAAGGCTCCACTCTCCCTGCTCTGCCCAGGTCTACACAAAGGCACTCTCTTCTGCACGCAGCTGGGAACATTTACATCCCAGGCCATAAGGTTGGCACTCCTGTCTCGGATCTTGCTGGTTATTTTTATTTCTATAATTTCCTTTTTTCTTTTAAGGCACAAGTTAGGGTATTGATAATAACCTTTCCAAATGCAAGCCTGTGGTCTCCCATTCCCACCCCCTTCTGATTTCTACGTTTCCTGTCTTCTTGCTTGTGTCTGCTCTGGCTGGTGTTCTTAGCTGTGCCCTCCCGCTGGCCTCCACAGACACCTCCTTTCAGCAACTATATTGTGGTTGGACACGCCCTCCAGGTTCATCACAGTCCTGAGGTTGGACGGCAGTTCTGGGGCCACAAGGTGAGGGATTGTGGGGTAGGAAGATGCTCTGTGCCACTGGGGTTCTGCTTTTCTTCGCCTTGAGTGGATCTAGTTTTTAAAGGTTCAGTTGTGTCAACAGAATTAGATTTTTCTCAGTCCACAAGACCTGCATGTATGTGAGTGCCAGGGATTGAGAGACCTTTAGTTCCTTTTCATTTCATGGTAGTAAAGGGGAATTTGGAAACCTTAAGCCATTTTTCAGGTGCAGAGATTGATGTTGGGTTTACATGGCATACTACTGATATGAAACTTAACCGAATGATCCTTCAAGCTAGCCATCTGACCAAAAAATTTTTTAATCTCTCTTAGACCTTTAACACTTATTTTCTTTTAACCATCTTTAATGCCATTTTATTTTACAGAAAACCACTTTATTTTTATATAAAAACTTCAGACATTTCAAATATCCATTCTCGATATATTATTTGGCACATTTTAGTTAAGTTGTAATGGAGTTGTAACATCTCAGTTTTTAATTTCTGGAACAGAAGCCATCGCATCAGCTGTTATATTGTCCTGCCTGTGAACTAGGTGGTTTTCATATACACACAAGCTTTCTTTTACAGGACAATAACAATTTTAGTTTCCTTTCAATAAGGAGGAAAAGGAAAACGCATAAACTTAGTCATCTAGAAAGAATGATGCTAAGTATTTTACAAATTTCTCATTGTTAAGATTAGTTGGATGAGAGAATTGGGGCACCATTTAAATACAGATAAGTTTATGATGAAGTGTGATTGTAGCTTTCTTTTCTTGTGGACAAGAATATCAGATTCACACAGGGACATAAGGCAATCATCTCTTCATCAGAGTTTTCTGAAAAGGGGGAATATCCAAAAAGCTTTAGACAAAGAAGAAAAAATCAAAAGGTCTGAGCCCATTCACACCCCATCTTCACGTGAGAGGTTAAAGGATTAGGTCATTATACACCTGGCCAGGATGCCATCTAGATTCCTTACATAGGAAAGGGGAGGAGAGAAGAGTGGGCGGTATTGTTAGAGCCACAAACATATTTCTCCTTAGAGGGAAGAGATAAATGGATGAGTCTTCCCTGGAAAAATTCTTTAGGGAGAGAGATTCAGGCGAACGTAGTAAAAGCAAATTGATTTTACTCACATAAGCTGAGTCAGGATTCCTTCTGGCTGAGTGCCATGCACCCCCTTTGGAAGTTAAATACATGGAAACCTCAAAGGAGAGTGCTTATATCCAACTTTAGAGCATTAAAGCATGTGTACCTCTAAGTAGACTATTAAATTTTGATCTTACACTGGTTCCCCAAAATTCTAGGTAGCAATGTAAAAATTTGAGTAGTGTTCATTAGAGTTTTATAGGCAGCTTTCCTTATGGATTTTTACACAGTAACCCTACAGAAGCAAATGACAAAGACAAATGCAGAAACAGAACTCTCTTGATTTTCAGTTCAAATTTTAATAGTTATTTGACCAATTTTTTAAGACACTGGGGAAATATACAAGCTATTTCTGATTGCATAAAGCCAGTTGAATCTGCTTCTGATGACATTAAAATTGTCTGAGCAGCTCAAACCAATTTGATCAGCTCAAGTCCATTCAGACTGGTGCTAGCCTGTTGAAGCCATTTGGATCCAGTCACATCCAACTGACATTGACTGGCTCAAATCATTATACATTGTTGTGATCTCAGGAGAGCCCTCAGACCAACATCTCTGGCTGCTGTCAGGGAACTGCAGTTATCTGAGAGGTTGGGACTCTGCAGTCAGTGAAAAGCTTTGGGTCCTGCTCTGCATTGAGAACCCTGAGGCAGTGAAACTTGTAAGCTGCTCTGGGACACTCAGTTCAGGGAGACACCAGGGGAACAGGATTTAGTGAGAAACTTTGGGTACTACAGGTCCTTTCAAAGACTTTCAGCTCAATGAATGTCTTTTAATATAGATTTCCCACCTCAGAGAAACAGACCCCAAAGATATCTCACCTCAGAATGTCTTTTCTATAGAGTTTCTTCCTCGTAGAAACAAAAACAGACCCGGAAGATATTTCTTCTCACAATGTCCTATAGGAACTTATCATCTCAGGAAATCACACCAAGGGCTATTTCACCTCAGGAAAACAGATGCAAAATATATTTTTCCTCAGAATGGCTTTGAAAGGGATTCTACATCTCAGAATTCATACCCAAAAGATACTTCACTTCAGGAAAACATACCCAGACACTTCACCTCTGAGAAACATAATTCTCCTCAGATGGATTGTAAAAGGACTATTCACTTCAGGGAAAAATACTCCAAAACACCTCAGCTCAGAAAGTCTTTTTTGTTTTGTTTTGTTTTGTTTTGTTTTTTTTGAGACTAGGTCTCGCTATTTTTGCCCGTGGAACCACAGGCTCTCATTGCCCGGGGTACCACAGACTCAAGCCATCCCCAGCCTCAGCTTCCCAGGTAGCTGGGATGACAGGCGCGCGCCACAACGCCCAGTTATTTTTTTAGGACTAGGTCTCGCTACGTGCCCCAGGCGGGACTCGAACCGCGATC
>PVHY01033338.1:0-11220 GCA_004024945.1 Uropsilus gracilis
CTTTGGTCTTCCTCTCCTCTCCCGTAGTGTGGGGAGTGGGCGTTGCTCTCCTAGAAGGCATCTCCAAGATGAGGTCCTGGGTCTTCCCAGCCCCGTGAGCGCATAAGTGCGCATGGTTGACATCGTGTCTCTACAGTTGTTCCTCTTGTCTCGCATGCACTGGTTCTCTCAGTTTTCCATCTGCTGTGTCCAGCTCAGGCTTGTGGGCTGGATTTTTGCATAATACCTCATTGGTTCTATGACGAGGTTTGTGTTGCGCGTGTTCTTGATCCTCTAAAGTTTAGCTGGAGCAAGAGCAAAATGGAAGGGGTTCCCCACCCCCACTCCTGCTTACCAGCCTATACCTCCCTGCATGGGGGCAGGCCGGATGGCTGAGCCTGCACCCTTCCATGCTCCCCTTGGGCTAGGAGCAGAGGGCAACATGGCTCCGCTGATCCGGGCTACAGATGGCTGCCCTGTGCAGCAGCCACCTGCTGGTGGGTGGGGCCACTATAACCCCCACCCCATCCCCCTCCAGGGCTCACCCGGCTCAGGGAGCTTATCCAGGAACCTTCACCCCCTTTGCTCCCCACTGGCAAGGGAGCTCGGGCAGCTAGGGACCCTGGCGCCCAGGCAGCCCTGAGGTTGCTACCTGCTGATGAGAGGGACTCAAGTCCCCAAATAATTTAAATAAAAACTGGACAAAGAACCCAAATAGCTCTTTAGAGAAAATGAGTATCTTGAAGAGATTTTTGCACATTCATGTTCATTATAACATTCTGCATGTCTGTCTGATGAATGAATGGGTAAAAACATGGAATAAATTCAATAGCTTTCCACTATTATGTCATCATTTAAATATCTATTTTCTATTATTTCTAATAATTTTATTGAAGTAATATTGCATCATAAAATTAGGTTATCAGATGTGCATCATTGTAAATCAGCATCTATCTATATTAATTTAAGATCACCTAAAGTAATAAGTTAAATGTACATGCATTCAAACCCTAATGATTTTCAAAAGCACCTAATTATCAGATTTTCAAAGTTTCTTACAACAAACTTTTGGGATGAAATACAGAATGCAAGGAGAATGGTCAGATTAAAGGCCAAGATTTCAATCCTGACACTAATCTCTGGGTGACTAATGTATTTTTTAGTCTGTAAATATATATGTTGACCAGGTGGTCTCTATCACCCTTCTCAACTTAAAAATTATGTGATCTTAAATATGAAAACAAAATTATATGATACGTAAGCAAAAAAGCTACAAGATCAAATTTTCATTTTAAATTCCTACTACTGTACATTAAAGAAGTAAAATATGACTAGACTACTCAAGTTTTTCCTAGCACCCTGTTATTTATGTATTTTATTACTAGTGATACTCTTATTCAGCCATTGATACTTTTATACTCTCCCTGAGTGTTTACTTAGAACCATTTTGGATTAAAATTGACATGTACTTAATTTCTACAGTTCAAAAAGATGGCATGTTCCATTAATTATGAAGATGCCTCATAGCAACACTGGTTACTTATAATATTCAATAGCCTTTGTAAAATCTGCTTAGTTTTAAAATTAAAAGCTTTACTTCCCAAGATACAAACAGGACTCACTGTATACTCCCCCCAAATCTAAAGGTACTCTAACAATTTTCATTCTTGTTTGTTAGCTTAGTAATAAAGACATCAGGATTCAGAGTCATACAAACATGGGTATATATCCATGTCCCAACCATTGTTAACTATAACTAAAAGTAATTTCTTCACATATTGAAGATGAGTTTCCTCATTTGTAAAATAAGGATAATACTAGAATCTTATTAAATTTCTAGGAAAGGATTGCCAGAATTTATGTAAAGATCAGGATGCATCAAGCATTCAAAAAGTGGTAAATATTGTTCTTGTTAGCAATAGCAACAGCTGTGCTTCAAGTAAGGGTAAGCCTTAGCCAGGATATCAACCTAATTCAACAAGATTTCACTTTTCTTTATTCGAACATGCAATTATTCACATCACAAAATGTGGCCTTAGTAGTACCTGCAGGCCACTGCACTCTTATAATTCCATTAATGTAGCTCAGAAGATAGTCTGCTGCTTGGGAAAGTAAAACAACCCCTGTCTTAAAGCATGACTGAAAAATCTTTTTTAAAAAATCAACAATAAGTCAGGCATGGTTGTGTGCACCTGTAATCCAACCACTGGGAGGCAAGAGGCCAGAGATCTCTTGGTTCAAGACTACCCCAGACAACATAGCAAGACCTGGTCTCAAAAAAGTAGCCAGGCAGGCGTGGTAGTGGACGTCAGTAATCCCAGCTACCTGGGATGCTGAGCTAGGGATCCATTGAGTCCAAGTCTATGGGATTGGGACCACCCCTGGCAACATAGGTAGACTGAGTCTCAAAGTCAATAACTCAATCAATAAAAAACAACAATGTAGACTCATTTCATTCTGCTATAATTAAAGATGAAATAACGAAAAGATAATTGAAAGCACACACAATCCATATAAGGATATGGCACATTTGTGATTGGTTTTTTATAGTGTTGTTTTTTTCTATCATGAGGTACTCCTAGAAATGTGTTATTTACACTTAGCCTACCTAGTGACCCAAAAGATGAGTATCCTCCTTTTTGCATTCCTTCTGTAACATTTTTATTTTCCTTTATATCAACTGCACACTCCCCTCAACACCATCTCCCTCCACCCCCCCACCCCTGACAGATACCTTTAAGTGTTCCAGGCCAACTAAGGTGCAGATCATACACTGGAAAATACACACTACAAATTTTCAATATAGAGTATTGTAAGGGGAGGAAGAAAAGGTGACCTTTGTATTCCTATAAAAGGGAAGACATATTTTTTTATAGTATGAGAGGTGAAATACAGCTATTGTTGGCAAACTCCTCCTTCCCATTCTACTCACTCACCAAGTAATTTCAAATATTAGTGTCTCTTTAATTTTCTGTATCTGCAAAGACAAAATTAATTCTGTTGAGACATCTCCACTGCAGTATCAGCTGATGTATAGAGGTAAGAAAAATAGGTGGGGTGGGGGGGAATTATATGGCTTAAATATTTTCTTATCCTTTTCCTCTCCTCCTTCTTCTCTAAATGGAAAAGAACTATTTGAGAAACAAAATAAGCAAGCAAATACAATATTCATTAGGTGGCAATTTACCAAATGATTTCTTGAACTTCTGCTCAATTATTTCTAAAAGCTTTCAAAGATCAGAATGACAGGTATTTTTTCACTGCTATTGTTGATGGGTCACATCTTCCTTTTGTAGAAGTTCACAAGCAAAATTTAAGTATTTGAACTCTCAGGCTCTTTCAGGGATAGGCTAGCAATGCCTTATTAGGTAAAAATGAAAATATTCAGCTACCAGTTAACCAATTTCAGGTCCTTATTCTTGAGTCACTGCATGGAAAATAGTCTTACTATCTTGGGTACAGAGAAATGATGAACTTATTAAGATAGGTTTATATTGTATTCCAGTGTCAAGATTCTTAAATCTCCGATATATAAATCTCAATCTGGTCTATAGCACTTCCTAGCTTCATTTCATCTTTTTGTGCCTCTCAGTTGGGTGGAATTGATGCTGCCTTGAAATTATTAGCATTTGCAAAGGGTTTGGGGATCTTGGAAGTGATCCAGGTTCTAGAGAGAAAGAAACAAGTGCAGAGAAGACAGCATGCAGACTGGGAGATGTAGCAATCCTGGGTATGAGAGGCAGGTTGATAGTCAAGACATTATAGTTTCTAGATGCAAAATTTTTAAACAAAAGTAAAAAAAACATCAAGGTGGTGATCTAAAAAGATTCTGAATTTGACTGGTACCCACAAACATACTGAATCCACAGCTACACATGGAATAATTACCTTTGAAAAGATCCGCAAAAGTAGCTGTGCAATTCCTATACATCAAGCAAATGAGAAAAAATAAAACATGGAAGTGGGTAAGCGAAGCTGAGACCAATCTGGCTACAAACTCAACCCTCAGGGCTATCCCCACTTAAAAGGAACTCATTATCTGGTGCTTCTCCCTGAGAAATGAACAGTCTGAATCCCACATTGGAGACCTCAACTTTTAACACCTGCACCTGAGATACGAGTCCCCTAAACATCTGTCTTTAAAAGCCAACAGGCTTACATGGAGAAATGAGAAAAACTACAGTAGAGGTTTGCACACTCTCAGGACAGGGCCCAGCAGAGAATTAGCACCCCAACTTCATGGGAAAGAGGTTCATTTGTTAATCTTTAAGTGTTAACCTGAGGGGCTGCATCTGCATCTATTTTAACACACATCAAGGGACCTGCTGGTTTAATCTCTGGGGACAGATGCTGACACCATCTTTGTAGTCTCTCTCTGCTTGGCTCCAGTCAGCATGTGCCATCATTTTGTTGTTTTGTTTTCTTTTTCTAATTCTAAGCAACACCCCCCCCTTTTCATGCGGAAACCATTTTTATGCTTGCTGTCTGACTCACTCCAGCTGTCATCACCTTCCTTATACTTTCCCTCAGTCATGCTCCAGATCACCAGTGGTACTTGGAAAGGAGTCATACCCTCATCAGGGGCCCAAATTTTTGCAGCTTCTATGAGGGGCCACAAGTATATGGCTTAGTTCTTGGAGGCACAGGGACTATAACAATAAGGCCCACAGGACTTTAACCAATAGAGAAAGAGTTCTTAAACAGCTACCACCCTAGGGGCAGAGCAAGAGGGAACAGACTCAGGAGCTCAGTCTTACTTCGAAAAAGGTCAGTCAATTTATTTACCCTGGGGAATGACTGCTCACCTTGGCAAGCCAGAGCATGCTCAGGCCTCACCCCTGTTGCCCAGGTAGCCAACTCTTGGGCTATGGAGGGTCTGGTGCTTGGACAGACTTAACCAGAGACTGCAGCTTAATGCCAGGAATACAAGTAGGAAAAACTGTTCACAGCTCAGAGACCCAGAAGCATACTAGGGAACTAAGGACATTGACTAATCAAGTCTGTCAAGACACCCTACCAAAAGGGTTTCTACAACAAATCCTAGATACATCACCAAATAAAGGCACACACTCAGGGACACCAAAAAACATTTCAAACACATCAATCTAAAAGAAGAGAAAGAACAAAAAAAGAATATAGACAATACAATAGAAAACCACATATATGCACCACATCCTCTGACTGAAAAAGAAATTGTCCCCCAAAATATCTAACAGAAAAAAAGATATATCCACCACAGTAGCAAAGGCACAGAGGCAAAAATAACCACAACTTGGTCGGCTTCACCATGCCATCTAATTCAAAAACAGCAGTGAATGAATACGTAGAGCAAGTCTGAAAGGAAAACACAGGAAGGAGAATGAATACAAATACTCAAGCAAGCCCTAAGAAGAATAACTCATCACCAAAAGATAAACAATCTGTGGAAACCAACATGGAGGGCATGGAAGAAAGGTTATCTATGTTAGACAAAGAATTCAGAATCTATTTGTTAAAAGCATTAAAAGAGGTAAGGGAAGATGGAGAAAAAAGGGAAAGCAAGAGTTCAGAAACTTTTAATGAGCTAAGAGAAGAATTAGAAAAATATAAAAAACAATGCAGCAAAATGAATAATATCATCCATGAAGAGAAGAATGAAATTGAAACTCTAAATAAGAAGTTGACCGAGATACAGTTTCTAAGAGGAGCAATAGAAGAGCTCAATAATGCAGGGAAAAGCTAGGAAAGAAGATCAGAAGAAATAGAAGAGCGAATTAGCACACTTGAGGACACAGAAGTTGAGGACAAAGAAAGAAAAAGAAAGTAAGAAGACAGAAGAAAAAACCCGAGATCTGTCAGATACCCTAAAGAAAAGAAATATAAGAGTAATTGGAATCCCAGAAGGAGAAGAGAAAGGCGTAGGATCTGAAAGGCTTTTCAATGAAATAATGGAGGAAAATTTCCCAAATCTGAAGAAAGAAATGAAAATAGACATCCAGGAAGCAAAAAGGACACCAAACTACTTTAATGAAAGAAAAAATACAGCAAGACACATCATAGTAAGACTCTCAAAAGCCAAAGATAAAGAAAAAATTATGAGACTAACAAGAGATAGGAAACACATATCATACAAAGGAAAACCCATTAGACTGACTTCAGATTTCTCAGAAGATACTCTCCAAGCAAGGAGAGAATGGAGCCACATCTTCAAAGCACTCCAAGACAAAAAGTGCCAGCCAAGAATACTCTACCCAGCAAAACTGTCCTTTTTTTATGAAGGAAAAATTAGAGCCTTCTAAGACAAACAAAGCATCCAGAAATTTACTACCACCAAAACTCCACTCCAAGAACTTCTACAAGAAGTCCTAAGACCGAAACCCACAGAAGAATTGAAAAGAACAAATAATTAAAAAGAAGAAGAAACTAAGACAGAACCCCAAATGACCACCAGGAACCCAATGTTAGAACCTCAAACATCAATAATCACTTTAAATGTCAATGGACTAACCTCATCAGTCAAAAGACACAGAGATGCAGACTGGATTAAAAGACAGAACTCAACATTCTGTTGCCTCCAAGAAACACATCTGATACCAAAAGATAAGCATAGATTGAAGGTAAAAGGATGGAATACAATTTTACAAGCAAATGGGCCCCCCAAAAAGGCAGGGGTAGCCATTCTTATAGCAGACAAAGCAGACTTCAAAATTAAAAAAGTGACAAAGGATAAAAAAGGTCACTAACTAATGGTTCAAGGGTCAACCCAACAAAAAGACATAACAATTATCAACATATACTAACCAAATTACAGTGCACCAAGATTCATAAGACAGCTACTAAGAGAACTGAAAACAAATATTGATGAAAATACATATATAGTAGGAGATTTTAATACTCCACTCTCAACAAAGGACAGATCAAAAAAACAAAAACTACACAAGGACACAAAAGCCATAAAAGAAGGCCTAAACAAAAAGGACCTATTAGATATCTACAGGACACTATACCCACAAGGGAAAGACTGCACCTTCTTTTCAAATGCACATGGATCATTCTCTAAAATTGACCACATACTAGGCCACAAGGCAAACTTGAATAAATACACAAAGATTAAAATAATACCAACATTCTTCTCAGATCATAAAGTCATCAAACTAGAAATCAACAATGAAAACAAAGCAAGAAGAGCATCCAACACTTGGAGAATGAACATGTTACTAAATGAAGAATGGGTAATTGAAGAAATTAAAGAAGAAATTAAGCCTACTTAGAAACAAGCGACAAAGAAGACACAGCATTCCAAAATGTCTGGAATGCAGCAAAAGCATTCCTAAGAGGAAGTATATAGCAATAGAGGCCCATATCAAAAAGCAAGAAAATAACCAAAGAAATAACCTTATCTCCCAAATCAAAAATTAGAAAAATAGCAACAAAAAAATCCAAAACCCAGAAGAAGAAAAGAAATCATAAAAATAAAAGAAGAAATTAATAACCTAGAAACCAAAAAGACTATTCAGAAGATCAATAAAACCAAAAACTGGTTCTTTCAAAAAATAAATAAAATTGATAAACCCCTTGCAAAGCTCACAAAGGAAAGAAGAGAGAAAATTAAAGTAAACAGGATCACAAATGAGAGAGGAGTAATTACAACAGATACAAAAGAAATTCAAAGGATAATAAGAGATTACTATAAACAACTCTATGGAAATAAATACAACAACCTAGATGAGATGAGCAGATTCTTAGAAAGACACAACTACACAAAATTGAGGAAAGAAGATATAGAGAACTTAATCCAATTACAAGCAGCGAAATAGAAGCAGTCATCAAAACTCTGCCTAAAAACAAGAGCCCAGGACCTGATGGCTTTACAAATGAATTCTACCAGATATTCAAAGATGAAATAACACCTGCACTACTAAAACTTTTCCAAAAAATGAGAAAGAAGGAAAACTGCCAAACACATTCTATGAAGCAAACATCGCTCTCATATCAAAATCAAATAGTGACAGCACCAAGAAAGAAAACTAGACCATTTTCCCTAATGAACATGGATGCAAAAATTTTAAACAAACTCCTGGCAAATAGAATCCAATGATGCATAAAAAGCATTATTCACACATGATCAAGTGGAATTTATCCCAGGGCACAAGGATGGTTCAACATCTGGAAATCAATTAACATAATACACCACATCAACAAAGAGAAAACCAAAAACCACATGATTATATCAATAATGCAGAGAAAGCATTTGACAAAGTCCAGCATCCATTCATGATAAAAGTCCTTGAAAAAATGGGGATCAAGCAATCTATGACATAATGAAAGCAATCTGTGACATAATGAAAGCAATCTATGACAAACCTATGGCAAACATCATCCTAAATGCAGAAAAACTAAAATCATTCCAATTAAGATCTGGAACAAGGCAAGGATGCCCACTCTCCCCACTACTTTTTAATATTGTACTGGAAGTCTTAGCTAGGGCAATAAGGCACAAGAAAAAGTAAAAGGGATACAAATAGGAAAAGAGGAACTGAAGCTATTATTATATGCAGATGACATGATTCTCTATATAGAGAACTCAAAAAATCCATGCAAACACTACTTGAAATAATAAACCAGTTCAGTAAGTTACCCAAATAAAAAATCAACACACAGAAGTCAGTCACTTTCCTATATGCAAAAAAAAAACAAGAGGAAGACGAAATTAAAAAAAGCCATCCCATTTACCATTGAACCAAAAACAATTAAATACCTGGGAATAAACCTAACAAAGCATGTGAAAGATCTATACAAAGAAAACTTTAAAAAAGCTGCTAAAAGAGATAGAAGACATAAGGAAATGGAAAGACATTCCCTGCTCATGGATCGGAAGAATTAACATCATCAAAATGGCCATTCTGCCAAAAACAATCTACAGATTCAATTTAATCCCTATAAAAATTCCAATGACATTCTTTAAAGAGATAGAAAAACAATGACAGAAGTTCATATGGAATAACAAAAGACCTCAAATATCAAAAAGCCTCCTGTCCAAAAAAAAAGAGGATGGAGGGCCAACTATCCCAGACCTCAAGTTATACCACAAAGCCATAATAATTAAAACAGCGTGGTACTGGTATAACAACAGACAATCAGACCAATGGTACAGAATTGAGTGTTCGGAAATAAAACCACACATGTATAGTCAACTAACCTTTGACAAAGGGGGGGGGACTTACATTGGAACAAAGATAGCCTCTTCAATATATTGTGCTGGGAAAGTTGGACTAAGACCTGCCAAAAAATGGACCAAGACAACATGCTCACACCTTGTACAAAAACCAACTCAAAATGGATAAAAGATTTAAATGTTAGACCTGAAACCATAACATACATAGAAAATAACTTGGGAAAAACCCTCCAGGAAGTATAAATCAGAAACCCCTTTCTGGAAAAATCTACTGATGGCAAAAAATTGAAGAAAACATAAACAGATGGGACTACATCAAACTAAAAGCTTCTGTACAGCAAAATAGATGACAGAAAAAAACTAAAAGAAGCCCATCTGAATGGAAAAAATTTTGCCCTCCACAAGAGTGATAAGGGTTTAATAACGAAGGTCCACAAGGAACTCAGGCAATTAAACAAAAGCAAACAAGAAGACCAACCATAAAATGGGGTGAGGAACTAAAAAGAGACTTCTCCAAAGAGGAAATACAAATGGCCATCAGGCACATGAAAAATTGCTCAACGTCACAGCAATAAGGGAAATGCAAATCAAAACCACAATGAGATACCACCTTACACCAGTAAGAATGGCCCACATCCAAAGAACGGGCAATAACAGGTGCTGGCAAGGATGTGGAGAGAAGGGGACACTCTTACACTGCTGGTCCAACCTCTATGGAAAACTGTATGGAGGGCTCTCAAATTAATGAAAATGGAACTACCATTTGACCCAGCAATTGCTCTCCTGGGAATTTACCCAAAGGTGACTTCAATGTGGGTACAAAGGGACACCTATACTTGGATGTTTATTGCAGCACTATTTATAATTGCAAGGACATGGAAGCAACCTAAATGTCCGAAAACAGATGACTGGCTGAAAAAAATGTGGTCTATATACACAATGGAATATTACTCATCAATTAAAAATGACAAATTAGATGATTTTATGATAACATGGATGAACTTAGAAGAATCCATATTAGCAGAAACAAGTCAAAAAGAAAAAATCAGAAACCAAATGGTTTCACTACTATATGGGACATGGGAAAGATAAACAAAATTCCATGAAGAAAGGTCAAAACAAGCCAACAACCTAATTGAAGTACACAACCTGGGGGGGGGGAGAAATGGGACAGGGTGTGAACAGTCAGGGAGGGGGGTTTGAACCCCAGAGATCACAGAGAGGTGAAATTCATATGTAAATAAATTATTTTTAAAAAGGAAATAAAGAAAAAGATAATTATAGGATGGTCTCACTTATATGAGGGATAGAAGGAAGACAAACAGACAAGAAAAATTTAAAACTGCCAATGGAACAGAATTGAGAATCTGGAAATAAAGCCACACACGTATAGCCAATTAATCTTTGACAAAGGAGGGAAAAACTTACATTGTAACAAAGATAGTCTCTTCAACAAATGGTGCTGGGAAAACTGGACTAAGGCATGCAAAAAAAATGAACCAAGACATCTCTCTCACACCATGTACAAAAATTAATTCAAAATGGATAAAAGACTTAGATATCAGACCTGAAACCATAACATACATAGAGGAAAACATAGGCAAAACCCTCCATGAAGTACAATTCAGAAATCCCTTTCTGGAATCATCTACAGAAGGCAAAAAATTGAAGGAAAACATAAACAGATGGGACTTCATCAAACTAAAAAGCTTCTGCACAGCAAAAGAGACAACAGAAAAAAACTAAAAGAAGTCCAACCAAATGGGAAAAAATTTTCGCCCTCCAAAGGAGTGATAAGGGATTAATAACACTGATCTATACAAGGAACTCACACAACTAAACAAAAACAAAACAAGATGCCCAATCAAAAAGTGGGGAGAAGATCTAAAAAAAGACATTTCTCCAAAGAGGAAATACAAATGGCCAACAGACACATGAAAAATTGCTCAATATCACTAGCAATCAGAGAAATGCAAATCAAAACCACAATGAGATACCACCTTACACCAGTAAGAATGGCCCACATCAAAAAAACAGGCAACAACAAGTGCTGGCATGGATGTGGAGAGAAAGGAACACTCTTACAC
>PVHY01033339.1:0-11217 GCA_004024945.1 Uropsilus gracilis
GGTTCATTGGTCCTTTGGTCTCTTTTTCTGTGGCTGTGTCCATTTGTCGGATGACGGACTGTGTTCCAGGTCCACGGCACATTGTGATTGATGGTTTGTAGTCCTTAGCTTTGTATTGGGCACCCAGTCCATATTCATTTGGAGTCAATTGGTGTCTTCTAGTTGCTGGCTCCAGTACAATCTCCTTGCCATCTGCTATCTCTGCACCTCATTTCTCTGACCTCTGACCTTGGAGATCCTTTCCCCCAGCAATTGTCAGTGAGGAGGTTTTTCAGTGAAGGCAGGCATCCTCTGATGGACCTTGCAGGTCACCTCCTCTCTGTCTGTTTGCAGATTTGCTGTGGAGCCAATGCGCTTACTCTCCCAAGGCTTGGGGAGGGAGCCATGTTTCCTTGGGTGGCAAGTTCCACATGGGGTTTTGCTTCATCAGCTTCCAGTGAAGCCATAGATGAAGGTCTGATAGGTCTTTATCACAGTTATTTTTCCATTCCAGCGTCTACTGTCTTTCTGAAAGATCCTTGTTCTGTGTCCCACACACATGCATGCGCAGGCTCTTTTCTGGTCCCTCATTTGTTCTATGTTGCTGTGTGCATGTTTATACTATTAGTCCTCCTGAGAGCTAAGTGGAGTGAGGGTGAAGCAGCAAGGGTGTCATCCTCCCCACCTCCCCGCCCCCCGTTATTCCTGGATCAAGGATGGATCCTGTCTTGCCCGCAGTCAATCAGGTCCGGGGGTCCCGGCTGGCCCCTGCATCCCCCTTACCCACCTGGTCGACGGCAGAGGGGCCCAGTGGGTGCTGGATGGCTGCTGAGTGGGTGCAGCTGCTGGCCTAGGTTTGCCAGCAGGTGCAGGTGCCTGTCGATCAGGGCAGGTGCAGATCCCCTGTCGGACACTAAAGCTTCTGCCAAGAAATCCCAGCTAGTCATGTAGGAGTTCCCTTGTATATCATTCATTTTTGTCTATATGGTCTTATAACTCTCTCCTTATCTCTAGTTTTTGCCACTTTAATTATATGTCATGGTATGTGTCTGGACTTATATTGTTTGGAATTTTTTGAGTTTCCTGGATCTCGGTGTCTATTTTCTACCCCAAGTTAGGAAAAGCCTTCGCTATAATTTCTTCAAATAAGATTTCTACCCCTGCCAGGCATGGTGGCGCACATCTGTAATCCAAGTGCTGGGAGGCCAGGGATCGCTAGAGCTCGTGGGTTCAAGATTACCCCGGGCAACATAGAGAGACCTGGTGGTGGGCACCTGTAATCCCAGCTACCTGGGAAACAGGCTGGGAATCACTTGAGTCTGTGGGATCAGGACTACCCAAGACAACATAGCGAGGCTTAGTTAAAAAAAAAAAAAAAATTCTACTTCTCTCTCTTTTCCTGAGATGTGATGTGAATGTAATTTCTCTTGATATTACCTCATAAAACACTTACGCTATTTTCATATTTTTTACAATGGGTAAGTTTTTATTATAACATTAGTTTGTAACGCTGTGTATGATTTAAGAGTGTAGGCACACATCTCTTCAGAAATATGTTGCCATATCACAGCCACCATCAAAGTACAAATAATTCTGCATTAGACCTCCTTCCTTTCTGGAAGCCTCACTTTCTCAGTGGGGTTCCTAATGTTTGTTTTAGTTTAGTTTTATTCTTTGCTTTGCGTCTTTATATTCCACATATGAGTGAAATCATTTGGTATTTGTCTTTCTGTTTTTCAGCTATATTGCTTAGCATAATGCTTTTCAATTTTACGCATGTTGTTACAAATGGCAATATTTCATGTTTTTCTATAGAACTCACTGGTATTGCATTGTGTCTATGTACCAGATCTTCTTTATCCACTCATCTGTCTTTGGGCACTTAGGTTGTTTCCTTATCATAGCTAATGTAAATAGTGCTGCAATTCAGATTCCTTTGAACTAGTGCTTTTTTTTTTTTTTTTGTGGTAGATACTAGGGAATGGAATTGTTGTCGCATGGCATATTTTTGTATTTTAAAATCCTTTTTTCTTTCTACTGAGCTTTTATATTTTCTACCACCATCTTTTAGCTCACTGATTGTATCTGCTGCTGTTTTTGTATCTGCTGCATTTTTCAGTTCAGCTATTTTGGTCTTCATCTTGAAACTTTCTCATATTTTCAATATCCTTGTTTTGTTCCTTGATTGTACTAGTAATATCAGCAAGTATCATTAGGACTGTTACTTTGAACCGGGCCTGGTGGCACATACCTGTAAGCGTTAGTCTAAGAAGTCGCAGCTGGAACCGGGGATCGCAGTTTGAGTCCAGCTCGGGGCAATGTTGCGAGACCTAGTTCAAAAAAATAGCTGGCCTGTAATCCCAGCTACCTGGGAAGCTGAGGCTGGAGATCGCTTGAGTCCGTAGTACCCCAGGCAACGTGAGCCTGCAATACCACAGGCAAAAATAGCGAGACCTAGTCTCAAAAAGAAGAAAAAAAAAAAAAAAAAAAAGGACTGTTAAATCGTATTCTTCAGCTTAAGTTTCCTAATTCTGTTGCATTTAATTTTTCCTCAGAATTTTGTTTTGTTCCATCATTTGTGATATATTCCTGTCTCTTCATTTTGTTTGAAACTATATAATTTCTACAGATTGAGACTTTGTTATAGACTGAAGCTCCTGTACCTGTTTGAATGATCAGAGCTTTATTGCCAGTACAGGATAGCAGTCAGAGTAGCAGGAAGTAAAGAGGTTGCTGCTAGAATGTACCAAGAGGATTTAGGTATTGTTTAAAGCTTAAACAAATCTAGTCTTTGAGAAACTTCTGGATCTAATTTTTCAAATAAAATCTATTCTTTGGATTTTGATTTGCCCAAAAAATCTGAGTGTCAGTCACCTCACTGAGTACTAGCAAGGAAGCACACTTTAAATTGCAAATTAAATATTAGGATGATTCTTTGGGACTATGAGAATTACTAAACCTCAGACATTTTTAAGATTATATATCTTCCTGAATAATTTAAATTTATCAGTTGAGTTCCTGATAATAGGTTGCATTTTTTCCTTTTGGAATGTATTTCTACACTAAAAGTGAATAAAAATAATCTCACACATACATAAGATAAACTTATGAATAGATTTTATATAGGTGAATTAATTATTTCATGGTAAAATTCCTAAAGGACATAACCTATTGTAAGTTAGAGTTACATTTTTTTTTTTTTTGGTGTTGTGGAAAAATAAAATGCCATAGTAAAAATCAGTGTGACAGTGAGGAACAGTGATTGATTTTAGAGGTTGCTGGGAAAGGCAAGACCTAGCCTATTTCTAAGTTTTCCAGGAATAACAGTTTGACTCACATATTATTAAAATCTGCTTCTGACTCAAATGAACTAATCAACTTGATTTTCTTGCTTGGGCACTACAGTATTATCTTTGGGCATGTTTAGACTACTCTGGACTTTCAAAACTGAACTTTCTTATTTGTAGGAACCTTTAGATTATCAAACTATAATCCACAGTAAGTAAATGTGATCAGATGCTGATACACAATGCTTCCAAGTGCTTAAGATTCTGTTCATTATATAACAGTACTTCCCAAATGACCTTTCTGGCTCAATTTTGCTATGAGTCTATGAACTATTAGCTTTTCAGGAGAAAATGAACTCAGTGTAATTCAGTGAAACTAACTCAGCTTCTATTATGTGCGAGGTGAATAAGGATGTTTACTTAAAAATCAATGCCTTTCTCTCCCAAATCATTGATAAAATCAATTCACAAAAAGAAGTTACCACCTTCAGTCAATATTTTACCAATTGTCTGATTTGGGGAAAGAATATTAGTTATAACAACATAGGCCAATCACCATGAGTTCTCTGTTGAGAATGTGAAGTACATACTTGTATTTTCTTATTTGCATGTCCTAACAGAATAAAACTTCCCAACTTCCCCAACCCCGTTTTTCATTAACTGGAATTCTGTGTCAGGTGTACATGCCAAAGATTGCAAAGATAGAGTCATGTGAGATGGCCAGCCCATTTTAGGCATTAGTGCACAACCCATTTGATGACAACCGGTCATTTCCAGTCATTCGGATCAACTGAGATGGGAACATCAATTTAAATAAAGTGTAGTTAGGGTGGTGACCCACTGTCACGGGATAGAAACTTGGGGTCATGAGCTTAAAATTCATTATCAAAAGGGTAGAGGACAGGAAATAGGAAAGTGTAAGAGAAGTCTTCTACAATATGAAGATAAAAGAGCACTAAAAATGCTTTAACTTAACTTTCCTGAAGGACAATGAGTGATAAAAAAGTAACATATTGTGAACATTTGTCTTAATAAACTTTCACAGACCCTACACCTTTTTTTTTTTAAAATCCAGTCCAATCAGAGCATCTCCAGCCCACTCAGGAAACTGAGTATTTTCAGCTCCTCAGAAGTTTCTCTTGTGTTTCCTTCTAGTTCATTCCCCAGAATAACGCTTTTTGACTTTTTTTTTTGAGACTAGGTCTCGCTATGTTGCCCGTGGTAGTTCCGATTTTGGGGACTCAAGTGATTCTCAGCTTCAACCTCCGGTAGCTGGGAATACAGGTGCCTGCCACTGAGCCCGGCTCCTTTTTCGAGACCAGGTCTCGGTATGTTGCCCAGGGTAGTCTCACTATGTTGGCCGGGGTAGTCTCGAACCCGCAAACTCAAGCGATCTGGGCCAGGCCTCTTGCCTCCTAGCTCTTGGACTACCCGCACATGCTACCACACCCAGCTTAACTTCTTTTTTCTCCCCCTTCCCAGCATGACTGAGAATCAGCACTATAAAAGTGAGATACAATGTTGTAATAAGGTTATGGTATACAGCATGATAATTTAATATATGCATTCATTATCAGTTTTGTAAAAAATACAGTTAATATATCATTCACTTCTCATAATTGCCTTTTTTTAATGTGTGATAGAGACATTTAAGATATACACCTAACAACTTTCAAGATACACACTTAACAGTATAGTTGTTGTTAATTGGAGTTAATATGGTATATGTGTATTGTACACTGTTGTATATTAGGAACTCAGAACTTATTCATTTTATATAACTGGTAGCTTGTAAACTTTGACTAATATCTCTGGTATCCCAATACTCCAGTTCTTAACAATACTATTCTGCACTTTGTTTTTATGAGTTTGACTTTTTTAGATTCCACAGATAAGTGAGTCAATACATTGTCTTTGTCTGAATTATTTTACTTAATAATATCCTTAAGTTCCACCCATATTATTATCACAAATGGCAGTATTTTTTATGGTTAAAAATATTTACAAATCTATATTCCACATCTTCTTTAGTCATTTATCTGTTGATAGTAGGGTTATTTGCATGTCTTGGCTATCTTAAATAATGCTGCAATGAACATGTGGGTGCAGATATCTCTTTGCAATAAGAAATAGATTTATTTCGTTTACTCATATATAGACCCAGAAGTAGTTTTGTGAGATCACATAGTAATTCTTTTTTTAATTTTTTGTAGAATCTCCATACTGTTTTCCATAGTGGTTTCTAACAATTTACATTCTCGCTAACACTGTACAAGGGTTCTTTTTTCTCCACATTCTTGACAAGATAACATTTATTATTTCTGATCTTTTTGATAATAACCATTCTAAAGTATAAAGTTATGTCTCACCATCCAATGCAAAGCCTTGATTTCCATTTAACCTGCTGACAAGATGTTCTCACGTTTTCAAGTAAAATTGCTTTCTGAGTTTCTGAGTTATAGCACCACATTAGTTTTGTCTCTTTTTAGATTTCAGATAATTGAAATCATACAATTTGTGTTTTTTCTCAACATTACACTTGTAAAAATCATATGTAAAACATTTTTACATATGATTATAGCTCAATCATTTTCTTTGTTGTATAGTATTTCATTTATGTTATAGTTTTTTAAAACTTTATTTTTATTCATTATATCATAACATCTGTAAATGGTTTTTGGGATACCTCCCCCTCCCTCCTCCCTCTGGTGCCCCCTCCATTCTCTCAAACCCCATTCTTTGTTGTTTGCTAGTCTCTTACTTCTATTAGTCTCTTTTTTTCCTGTGGCAGTGTTCTTTCATTGGGTGAGGGACTGTGTTGTTGGAACCAGGTGAACCTTGCTGGTAGGCTTTCAGTCTTAAGATTGTGTTGGGTGACCAGTCTATATTTATTTGTGGTCTGTCCATGTTTTCTCGTTGAAGGCTTTTTCTGCAACCCCCACCTCTGTTGCCTTGCAGCTTTATCTTAAGTTTCTGGCTTCAGATTTAAGAGGTCTCACTCCCTGCCAGTGTCCGTGAAGAAGTTTCTCTGTGGATACGGAAACGAGTGGCCATTTAGATCATCTCCTCTGACTCACTTTGCAGCTCTGCTGTGGGGCTGATGCCCCAGTTCTTGGCCTTCCTCTCCTCTCCTATAGTGTGGGGAGGGGTACCTTGGACTCCTAGAAGGCATCTCCGAAATGAAGTCTTGGGTCTTCTAGACCCAGGGAGCGCATAGGTGTACCTCATGACATCATGTTTCCATAGTTGATTCTCCTGTTTTGCATGCACTGATTCTCTGGATTTTCCATCTGCTTTGTCCAACTCAGGCTTGTGGGCTGGATTTTTACCTGGTCCCTCCCCCGTTTTTTGATGGGGTTTGTATTATGAATGCTCTTCCTCCTCCTGATGATTAGCTGGAGTGAGAGTGAAATGGAAGGGGCATTTCCCCCTACCGCCTGCCCATGAGCTGGCACCTCCCTGCATGGGTGTGGGGCCCAGTGGGCAAGACCACTGCCAAGTCCCTCCTTGGATGGGGGCTGGGGGAAACATGCCCTGGTCCATCTGGGATGCAAATGGTCATCCCCTACAACAACCATCCGCTGGTGGGTAGGGTTCCCCCTCCTGGGCTCTACAGGCTTTGGGGGGCTTACCCAGGAGTCATAGCCACCTTTGCCCCTGATGGCCTGGGACCCTGGGTGGGCAGGCAGCCTGCTTAGGTTGCTTGCTGGGGGGCGGGGCTCAAGTTCCCGCCCTGCCTCTACACTGGCTCCTCCCTGTGTAGGGGCAGGGCTCAGATGACTCGGCAAGCCCACTCCCAAGACCCCCCGCCTTGGGTGGGGGCTGGGGGAACATGCCCTGGCCCATCTGAACTGCAGTTGGTCACCAGATGAAACAACCATTCACTGGTGGATGGGGCTAAATCCCACCCATCCTCCTTCCCGGGCTCTTCAGGTTTTTGGGAGGCTTACCCAGGAGTCATCACCACTTTTGCTCCCTGCTAGGTGTTGTTTTGTTTGTTTGTTTAGTTTAGTTTAGTTTTGTTTTTGAGACTAGGTCTCGCTATTTTTGCCTGTGGAACCGCAGGCTCTCGTTGCCGGCGGTACCACAGACTCAAGCCATCCCCAGCCTCAGCTTCCCAGGTAGCTGGGATTACAGGCGCGCGCCACCACGCCCAGCTATTTTTTTGGAACTAGGTCTCGCTACGTTGCTCCAGCGGGACTCGAACCGCGATCCCTGGCCCCGGCCGCTTCATAGGCTGAAGCTTACAGGCAACAGCCACCATGCCCGGCCCCCTGCTGAGTGTTGTGACCAGCCGCCATGGCTGGCCGCAGGGTGCAAGAGCCCAGAGATCCCTACACATCTAGCTCACGCACTCACCTGCCTCAGTCTCACCGAGGCATGTCCCTAATGGTCCCCCAAACCCCAGACCTAGGGCAGGAATCACTGGCATCTGTGGGGTGTTGTGACCAGACATCAAGGCTGGCCATGGTAGACTGAATTCTTCATCCCTAGTATAGGTTTATTTAGGTTGGAATAAGCCTGAGGGGAGATCCCCCTGCCCTGCCCCTGAGCCTGCACCCTGGCAGAGGTGCTCAGTCACCCACACCCCCCTGCCCTCATGAAGGTAAAGGCCAGCTTCCCCAGCCTGAGATCCCTGGGCCCGGAGTCCCTGAGACCCTGAGGTCCTAGTGGTATAGGACTCACCCTTGCCTCTCACCCTACCAGCAGCCTTGGCCATGGCAGGGGTGCCTGGATGTCTTCTCCAAGGGCCTGCCTGGTGGGAAAGGACCCGGCTCCCACCTCCAGCCTGACAAGGTTTACTGGGCCAGGTCTGAAGGTGGAGCCTACTAATCCCCTCTTCCAGCAACCTTGGGTACCCTGACCCCACCCCTGGACACTGAAAGGGCAGGGAGATTGGGATCTCCAGCCCCAAGGTTCCTAAACCCTGAGATCTTGAGAGCCTGGTGGGGCAGAATTTACCCTATTCTTTACTGGGGGCTCCTTGGCAGGCCAGGCCTTTCAAGGGGTCCTCAGCTGCCACTCCCAGCCCAGCTTGGATCAGGGCTGGGCTTAGGAGGTGGGGCCTACAAATCCCCTCTCCCAGCTCTGGACCCCCCAGGGTTTTGCCAAGCCTCCATGCCCCCAACTAAAGGAGCAAGCCAAATCCCCCAGCCTAAGACCCCTAGAACCCTGAAACTCCGTGACCCCTGTACCCCAGTGGCATGGGTCGTTCCCTGCCCACACCCCTTCCAGCAGTCTAGGCTGTGGAAGAGGTGTACTAGGGGCCTCTCCCAGACTCAGGTGGTAGTGGGGGACCTTCAACTCTCTCCTCCCAGCCCAACTGGGACTAGGGTTGGGTCTGGAAGACAGCAGTCTACTGATCCCTCTTCCCCAGTCCAAGCCCAGGCAGAGGTGCTCAGCCCCCTCCCTCTGCTCACATGGAGGTAGAGGCCGGCTTCCCCAGCCTGAGATCCCTGGGCCCGGATTCCCCAAGAGTCTGAGGCACCCTTACCTCTCACCCAGCCAGCGGCCTAGATTGCGCCAGGGGTGTGCTGGATGTCTTCTCCAAGGGCCTGCCTGGTGTGAAAGGTATGTTATAATTTCTTACCCATTCTTTGTTTATGGGTATTTGTGTAAACCTTTACTTTTGGTTAATACAAAAAGGAAGAGAGAGAAAATATTTTACAATGCAAAAGTTATTTTACAAGATCATCATGATGTGTGATTGGACCATGTTCCTCCATTCTCATATCTTGTCATTTCCCTGATCTCGCTTTCAGTTCCAGTCATATTGAAATTTCTGTTGTGAAATTCATTCATCTTTCTTAACACATGGCCTTTGAATATTCTAGTTTCTTTCCCTGGAATACCTGTTTCCTGTCACCTTTTTTTTTTAATTGAGACTAGGTCTCGCTATGTTGTTGGGAGTAGTCCCGATGCTTTGGACTCAAGTGATCCCCAAGCTCAGCCTCCCAGGTAGCTGGGATTACAGGTGCGTGCCACAATGCCCAGCTATTTTTTGAGACTAGGTCTTCCTGTGTTGCCTGGGATAGTCTCGAACCTGTGAACTCAAGAGATTCCTAGCCTTGGCCTCCCCAGGCTGAGATTAAAGGCGCATGCCACCATGCCTGGCCCCTGTTACCTTTTTCTTAATCTGGATGGCAACTACTTCTCCTCAGTTTGGATGTCCCTTCTTCATAAACTAATAGAGGTATCCTTCTGCATTGCTCATTTATTTTACAGTGTCCCCTGGAGACTGCAGAGAGGCGGTATCTCTTTTACTGTGCATGTTATTTCCAAGGCTTAATAAAGTGTGGTTGGTTGAGTACCTTTGTAATGAATGCAGTGAAGTGATTGACATTCATCATTTTAATACTCAGTAAACTTTCACAAAAATAGTGAAATTGGGTAACAAAACCAACAAACAGTGTACTTAACTAAACTTACGAAGAAGAGCAGCTGGCCCTTTAAATCCAGCTACTCATCAGGTTCATTTCAGCCTGTGCAAGCAGTAGCAAGACCAACCTTAAGAAGAGGCGAAAACAGATTTACTCATCAAAAGCACAAAAGAGAGAAAATCACTTAGTGTACAATGGACCCCCTTTGATGATCTTCCCGACCAGTTCAGTCTCTAGTCCAAAACTGCACATGAGTACTAAGCCATGTGTCCACAAAGTGGCAGCTGTCCCACCTTCAAGCCAGATGAAGAAACCAAAATGGTGTCATTGCTCTTCCTTCCAAAGAGGGAGATTCAAATCCAATGAAGAAACCAAGATGGTGTCATCATCATCAATCCTCTCCAAAAGACACAGTGCCAACATTTTTTCAGCTTCAACTCAGAAGTGGCCTGAAACCAGTAAGACTCACTTGATACAACAACAGCAACCATTTCAGACATCTCAGGATGAAAACAGCAACACACCAAGTTCTCTTCAGCTCTCTAGTCAATTCCCAAAGTTCACAGTTTCAAAGCTACAACAAGTTTTTAAGTACCATGTTTCCAACTTAGCTTACAAAGGTCACAAGTTTCTCCAGCATGCTTCCCTGGGCTCCTCACCAGCCCAGGCTGTGAATGGAACCCCACAGCATGGCTTCCTTCCCTGCCTTGCTGCCACATATGGCAGTGGCAACTCCGAGGCCTTTAGCCTCCCTGCTGCTACTCTGCTCTCTCCTCTCCTCCTTAAATCCCCTCACTCTGTTCCTCTCATAAGAAGGTTTGGCTTCCCTTCTCCAAGTCTCTGCCCACCAGGGTACAATGGCTGCTATCTTAATGCAGCGCTATCATGCTGGGGACCATGGCCTCCCAGTTTCACCACAGCACCCCTTATCAATAGGACATGCTTTGCTTATGATAAAATTTCTCTTCAGTTTTAATGTACACAGAAATTAAGTGTGAACATTTTTAAGAAGAAGCACCATTCTTAAAATGTGTCCTTCTACATTCCTATTGCATCAGTATATTTTATACTTGTTAGATCACTTTTAGAAAATTGGAAACTTTATGAAGCTAGATTCAACACATGCCTGCAGTGCTTGCCTGTCTGCATGTTCTCCAAGAAGAGATAAAGTATGTTGAAGTGTAATCAGGAGTTTTCCCACTTGGGTCTCCCTACCTTCAGTAGGATTATAGGTTGGTTTCTCCATCTTCTGGGCTGAGACTGCTCTTTGAGTTTGAAGAAACTAATCCCAGTAGAAGGTGGTTGTGTGGGCCGGGCACGGTGGCTCGTGCTTGTAAGCTTCAGCCTATGAAGCGGCCGGGGCCAGGGATCATGGTTCGAGTCCCGCCTGGGGCCCGTAGTGAGACCTGGTTCCAAAAAAACAGCTGGGCGTGGTGGCGCACGCCTGTAATCCCAGCTACCTGGGAAGCTGAGGCTGGGGATGGCTTGAGTCCGTGGTACCCTGGGCAGCATGAGCCTGCGGTTCCACAGGCAAAAATAGCGACACCTAGTCTCAAAAAAAAAAAAAAAAA
>PVHY01033340.1:0-11223 GCA_004024945.1 Uropsilus gracilis
GAGATGGGGTGACTGGAGGGGGGAAATGGAGGGGGGATACGGAGGGAGAAGGAGGGATCAATTAATGCACAATTGTGACAAATCAATAAAATGAATTTAAAAAAAAAGTTCCCACAACCCACCTTTTTGACTACCCCAAGGAAAAGGAAAAGTCAACTATTACCTAAAGCAGAGGAAAGAGGAGGGAGGAACACAAGGGACTATGGTGACAGGAGCACTGTGGGGAGTACTCCAATGGAAGGGGAAAGATTTAATTTAAAAAAAATAAAATAATATAACAATAAAAAGAAGTAGTCTGAGCTGTAGACAAATATTCCAGTCAAGCTACAAGGGCCCAAGACCCTGTACAAAGATGTCTGACTTCCCCAAAAGTGAGGCCACTACCTGGCTGCCATGCCACTAAAAACCTAGAAGCCACAAGACAATGGGGGGAATCCCCTGCCCTGCTTTGCAGTTCCTTAAATATAGAACCAGAAGTTTTATATTGAATAGATTTCAAATTATTTACCTTTGAAATGCCTACACTTAAGCTGTGTCACGGCTTAAAGCTTCCACAGAACTCTGCTTCTGGATATGATATTCAGTCAGATTTGATTCACCCAAGAAAACCAAATTTATTACTCATAGTCTTGTGTGCTTGTTGTTTTTCCCAAAATATTTTAGCGAGTTTGACACCAAGGCTTGATTCTCATTGACTTTGGACTATTTCTTGAGGAAAAAAAAGAATCCCATCCCCGACAAGAAAATTATTTTGAGCAAACAATGTTCAATGAATGTATGTTCTAAATCACATGATGTAACATATTTTAAGCAGCCGCAGCCACAATAGTAAGATGACTATCTCAACTCAGTGAACTGCGTGCAGATGGTGGGTTTACTGGCATCCATGTCTGCAGCAGCATCCACAATGACCAAGAAGACACACATTGTTCTGACAGGGGTCTTCTCCCCATGCTGGATATGGATAACAGATCTTTTTTTTTTTTCTACCTCCCCTCCGCCTTCCCAATAATAAATCTTTTAATGTAATTTCCTGTACTTTCAAAACTTTCTGCAATGAACCTCTATATAACATTGTAGCCAAACAAAAATACACTAAATATTATATAAATATAACTATATATATTTTTTTAACATGCTACAGAACCTCAAGGCAACTTCAAATAAAAAGTTACAACAATGCTTGGCTCAGAAAAGCATCAGTGGATTAAATGTTCCACCTTCTATGCTACGACTTTTGAAGGCCACAACCCTCATTGAGATGTACAACTTCTATTATGTTTGTTTTTTTAAAAAATATCACTCTCTATTAACTTAGGATCACACTGTGTAATGTCACTCCATCTGTGCCAGTGGCAACGAGGCATTGTAATGAAGACCTTCCCGAGCATGCAGCCACTAACCCCCACGGACAGAGCCCAAGATAGGCCTGCCTGCGTCCGCCTTGTTTCTACTACATAGGGTCACGGTGCAGAGCAAGGCCCCAGTGAATTGCCTTTGAAAACCCCTGCACCACACTCAAGAAACATTTCTATAGGAGAAGAGGCATGACCCCATCTGAAATGTAATTGCTTGTGTTCTCTATCACCAGACATCAGAGAATATCGGCAAGAAGCAATAACAATAACTACAGCTGCAAAGACAGGGCCAGCCCGGGGGTTCAGCACTGTAAGCAAATGGGAACTTCTGCCCTTTTTTCAGGGATCAGTTGGCTCCAGGCCCAAATTGCTTCATTGGTACTTACCAGTGCAGAGGAAATGCAGTAAGATAAGGCCAGATTCGACCAGGCTGGCAAGAAAGAGGGAAGGTTCTTACAATAAAGAAAATAGAGCATGTTTGACTCCTGAGATGAGTTCTTCAAATTTCCACTGAATCAACTTTTCTTACCAGAACCAAATTTCTGCTCTCTTAGTACCTCGCATTTGCCCAATTCATGATGTCCTCTGCTCAAAGCATCCTCATGGGAAACCACCAAGAATGCACAATAACATGACAAATTTTACATACTACTGAGCAAAAAGGGAAGGGGGAGAGGAGACCTAATAGCTCCTATCAGCGATGGGGTCTGGGGGGCCTCGAGGAGACGGAACAGGAATGAGTGACATATGCATCAACTTGGTCCTCTCTAATCTATAGAAGCTCTTAACAAAAGCCCAAGATTCCAAAGAAAGCTACATGGGCAGGGAAGTTGACCAGAAGAAGGGACAGAGGCAATCCCTCACACCACTGTGCCTCTTATGCTTCAGTTGATAAGCTAACCCTCCTAGGGAAACTGCAGTGTCTCAAGGTATGAACTACCCTTTAGTGATATGATCTTATAAAAAGAGAAGACACAGATGCAAAAAATATAGAACATCTTCCAGAGACTTGCCCCTCCTCCATAGAAAAAGCTCCTGATAGTGAAGACAAAAGTCCTGAGAAATCCTGCTTTGGGACACTTGGGCTTCAGATGATGAGTGTCACAGAATGACCCACAGGTGCTGCCTTGCCAATAGCTAGATCTTAAGATCCTTACAGAGCGCCTCACTGTCACTGAACATCCTCATAGTAATTAATAAAAGCCTTCTTACTGCAAAACATCTTTGAGCTGCTTAACAAAACAGACTCTGCAAGGTAGAGCTGGGCATCTGTAACGATACAAGAGAGAAATGCTCTCCTTGCCAAGTAGTTATTCAGTCAATCAACACCTAACCTTATAGAAGGAATTCATCCCCACTTCACTGGGTCCTCTGTCTATCCAAAAAGCAGGAAAACATCATGGGCTGTGCCTGGTAATAGTTAAGCAGATGGTAGAACTTTAAATATGGAAAACAGTCAACCAACCAACAGCTTTGGAGCATATGTTCTTGCGAAGCACAGTACTAGACTCGAGAGGAGTGTAAAAGAATCTCTGCCTTTGGGAATTTTGGATCATCTCTGGAGAGATGACATATTCATTGAAACTGAATACTTCAAAATATACTATACTTTGTATCTACTTTAATAGTTGAACTGCTTATAATCATCACTTCTACATAAACTAATTCAGTCCTGCCTCCATACCTGTAAAGTTTATGTTAATCAGCCTGTCTTATAATTAGTTAATATAAAACAACAGCATGGGAGGTGTCATAACATGGAATACAAAGACTGACAAATGTATAGTACAGTAATATACACCATGGGCCCAGCTTTGCAAAGGAAATGAAATGCAAGGTTGAATCATGATTTGTGTAAAACCTTTGAACAAAAGAAAAAAGGGCATTTAAGGTAAAAAAGAGGGGTGTGAAAAGAGGCATGGCTGCATAATAACCACAGTGGACCCACCACTGACTTGTCAAATACCCTTGCTCTGGAGAACATGCAAGGTCCATGCCAAGCTCATCCCAAGCAGGGACCAGAATCCAAACACCTCCAGCGGGAGTGGGAGAAGGGTCCTCTATCTAAGAGTTCCTTGGCAAAACAATTCCCCCACCCTATCTGGAGATAGGAAATAGTACCATGCAATACAACAGAGGAACAACAGTGACCAAAGGGACTTGCTCAGTGACAAGCATGTCTTCGTCTTCAGGTGACACTACAGGAGGCTCCTGCAGCAATTATTTATTCCTCACAATTCTGGAGGCTGGTAAGTCCAAGATCAAAAGTGCTGGCAGACCCGGGTTTTGGTGAGTACCCACCTCCTGGATTGTAAATGGTCATCTTGTTATAAGCTTAGCTGGGGGGAGTATGGGAGAAGGCGCTCATGTCTGTCTACAGGGACATTAATCCCATTCACGAAGGCTCCCTCTTTACTTCCCAAGCCCTACCTCCAAATGTCATTACCTCAGGGGTTAGGTTCTCAACATATGACTTTGAGGGAAGCACAAACATTCACCACCTGGCAAGTGAACTTCAAAAGAGATAATGTGATGTTTGGGGAGAGGTACATAGGGGTGAAAGGATCCTAACCATCTCTATACATCCAAGACCATTGACTGACTGAATCACTCTTAAGTATCCTTTTCTTCTTCCATCTGCTTTTAAAAAATGTATACGTTCATGTGGATCTTATGTGATTTAACTCAGTCCTCCAAACACCTCTCATGGAAAACACTACAGTGTGAATGATGTCATTACCAAATTCTAGGATATTCTTGGGTTCCTATGGTAAAGAATTTATAGCCTTTTCTCTGACTCTTTTCAAACAGGTGGGTAGACCCAGTTGGAAGGCAAAGAAAAAAATGACTTAAAATAAATTGTATTATTTTATGGTAATATATCATTTGCTGAATTTGTTTTGTCCAAACTGCATTCACCAGAAAATAAGTGTGTTCCTATCTGCAGCTAAATTCTAAGCCAGTTGCTTTAACCTGTGTGTTGTTCCCTTCTCCATCGTCTGACCTTAACAGGCAGACATTTATCAGTCGCTTGTCTGTAACCACACAGCACTTCTTTTGTATCATATGCTGCTGAGGTTTGCCACAGGGGCAGCCTGGAAATGCATAGTTCTTGCGAGTCCCCGGAGAAAGCAAGCCTTAAGCAGGCATCTTATCCAGATATATCTTCCCCTCCAGACCAGGTCTTATCAGGTAGTTTGGTCACCCTCTTAACCTGTTTCTAAGAAAAGAAGATCGGGGCCACAAAATATGATTAAAGTGGTGCCCTCTTAGGCTCTGGCATAAGCACATCTATTCTGCCTGAAATGTTCTGAGTGGCTGAAAAGGTGAATGTTCCGAACTGAGTGATCCCATGGTAGAAACTTCAAGAGAATAAAATGATCACCATGGTGCCTTATGTAGGACAATAATGTTCACAATATTCTTCCTTTGGGGATACTCACTAGGAAGCATGTCTGCACCATTCATGTATGCAGGTATATAGTTGTAAAAGAACAGCAGCCCTGTGACTCATGGCCTCAACCCCCAACATCCTGTCCACTGCAGCACAAGCTGCTGCTTCCTGGAAGACACTGCTGAGTCCAGGCAATGCACGCCACATATTTTTGGGAACTCCATTCTCAGCCTCCTTTCCATATGACCAGCCAGAGAGTGGTGGGCACAAGTTCCACTGACTTCTGAATCAGAGGACCACCCACCAGGGTGGGCGGGATGGTTTACATGGCCTCTGAGACAATCTTCATTCTTGAGGACATTTGTGATGTACAGAAAACAATCTTGGTCCAGAAGTGAAAACTCTCACCTCAGAGGGAATGAGTTCCAGTGACCTATTTGGATAGAAGGGATGGTGAGAATTAAAATGCTTAATATTTATCGGGCGCCTGCAATGATCTATGCCCTGCTTGGAACACAGCAGAGGAGGCATAACTTCTCTTTCAATCAGGTTAATGAGGAATTGATTTTTGAGGCTTTTTAAAAACACCAAGTACGATACTAACATAGACACTGATCATGTTGGGAGTGGTACTCACCCACCTGACTTCTGCCATGATGAGGAAAAGGGGGGCCTTCCAGGGGAAACTTTTCCCCAGGGTGGGGTCAGAGAGCTTTCCTCCACCATGACTTGGACAAAGACTCATAGTCTCTTTGCTCAAAACTGTATTGGGAATCAGAAGGGGACTCAACTTCTGCCTAAAGTGAATGAATATCCTTTATGATCAGGAGGAGTGGCACAAAGAAAATTTAGAAGAGCCAGGAAAAAGCCAAAGACTCTGTCACAAGCCTTTTATAAAAATGTATGTCATGGTTTCTCAAGACAACTGAGCCATCTGGTGTTGGAAAGTTAACAGCTTAAAGCACTTTTTTCTTTCTCTTCATTGGAGGGCCAAGAAAACTTTTCCCAGATGACCTTAGCACAGTGATAGCTGACATCCTCTACAGAGAAGGAGGACACAGGACTTAGTTTCTGGACTACACCATCCCCAATACTGGACTGGAATAGAAGAAGCATATTTTATGTTCGTTAGTTGTGGATTGTACAGATAAGTTTTAATCTATTAAGAGAGGTCTGCTTAAGAAACACATCCACTGTGGAGACAAAATCAAAAATAGTATGGTTACCAAAAACTGAGGGTTTGGTATCATCAGACCCTATGTCAGCCAGACCCCTTGCACACAGTATCTTGGTAATCTTCATAACACCCCCCCCCGTAGGTGTTGTTATTGCTGTCCTAGAGATGAGAGATTGAAGGTCAGCGAGGTTGACTGTCAGCACTGGAATTTCAATTCCAGAGTGTCAGATCCCAGGTCCTGTGCCCTTAATCACCACCCCACCTGCCTTCTAACAGTGATAACTACCTCCTACTGAACAGCTACCTGCAGGCCAGGCCTAATGATGGAGGGATTATATATGTCATCATTCAACAGAGGAATTCAGGTGAGGAAGACAACTCTTGAACCCATTGAGGACTGGCCTCATATACCACCCTTGATGCCTCCCCAAGAAGCTTCTAAATGAGAAGGAAAAATGGATCACTGTCTTCAAGAAGGTCATCCCTCTTCCAGGTGACCCAGAGTGAATCCTGAGTATCAAGTTGGTTTTCTTTAGAGGGGCAATTATGCCACAAGAATTCACTAAAATAGGTAAATAAGACAGTTTGTCTGACTTCATCAGAAAGCCTGAGTTATAAAACACTTTTAAAGAAATACTATCTTTTTCACTATCAAGAAAAAACATAAGTAGACCTAAGGTAAAATGTATTGCCAAGAAAAAAATCCCAAATAGCTAAGAAAAGTCTAGCAGTCCTTTAAGTTTTTGCAAATTAAAAATGCTTCCATCGTGCCTGAATGTAGTTTATTCTCTTAAGATGATGAAGGAATCCCTCTGAAATCTGGCTTCTGCCTGAGATATGACAAATTCCAAGTGAGTGGGCCCCCAATAGGATCTATAGTAATGAACATATATTTTATCTCATATTGACTTTTTTGAATAGCTCTATTCCAAGAAATGCAAATGGTTTTAGTCCATCATCTCATTTACTTTTATGTAATAAAGCTGGATAAACTGCAATCCACAGATGAAGTTACATCTCCCAAGTCACACATCAGACTGAAAATAGAACCCAAACTCTGCTCCATGAGGCCTCTGGACCAATCTACCGCCACATCCCACGGTTCTCCTCCTTCTGCCTGGAGGATCTCACCAAGCCCTCAACTGTGGCACATGAAGTCTGGAACTCCTTAGTTCATGTCCTGGTGTATAAATTGATGGCTAATGTCTAACTAGTAATTATGTTACTAACAATGATATTACATCTAATGATAGAGGTTAATCAAAGGAGAACTCTAATACCCAGTCAGAATAGAAGAAAATGAGGAGAAAAGACTTGTTTATTCTTTTTGCAGCTATCTGTTTTAAGTTTAGAAGAAACTGAGAAGCTACATGACATGTGTAAGAGTGTTTGCTATTCCCCCTTCCACTCTCTGCTTCCTCCCCAACTATAAACCCCCACTCGTGTTCAGGGCTATAATATTCTCAGTTGAGAACGTTTATCAATTTCTCCATAGCTGGAAACGCTGGGAGCCATTTCTGAGGCAATGGTCTTAAGCAGAGACCTACAGGGGATTTCGGAGAGCTTCAATTTTTATCTTCATTCCTCCCCGCTCCTTCTGCCTGCCAGGAGCATGATCGAGACTCCAGGAGAAAGAGCAACCACTTTGCATCCTCAGGACAAAAGTCATATACTAGGTATAACAAAGTGCATGGAAGAAACATGGAGGTTAGTACACCCTAGAGTCTCTGCACTGGCTATACATCTTTCCCTCTATCTGTGGTCCGCCCTCTTGTAAAAAAAAAAAATTAACCATCAAGATGTCTATAATTCTCTACCAACTAGAGTTTTATAGAGCCAGTGTACTTAGGAGGTACTCTAAGTAGTGGAAACCAAGACTTAGAAAATACTTAGAGTTGAAAAGACCTGTGGAGTTATCCAATTAAAATGGTATTTATTCAAAAGGATATATGAACTCTGGTGTTTATTGCAGTAAACTATTTATAATAGCCAGGGTATGAAAGCAACCTAAATGCCCTAAAACAAAGAGACAGATCAGAAAATTCTGGTATATGTACATGATGGAATATTCTTTATCAATCAAGAAAGACAAATTTGATGCATTTGTGATAACATGGATGAACCTAGAAGGAATCCTGTTAGTAGAAATAAGCCAGAAAGATAAAGAGAAATGTTGTATGATATCACCTATATGCAGAATACAGGGAAAACAAACAAGCAAAAGGACAAGGAAAATTTTAAACTAACTGTTAGCAGAATGAAGCATAGAGCAAAAGAGGGGGAGGGAGATAAAATCAGGGGAGGGATGGGCACAACAGATTAGGATGATGGTTCATGGATGACAAAGTGGTAGAAGAACCTCAGGTAGACAATGATGTTAAGTACAGATAAGTGCAATCAATTTTAAAAATGAAATTTAAAATATATATCAAAAGTAATAAAATAAAATATTTATTTGTTTGTTTATCTAATTACTTAACAAATTAGGAAACAAAAGGGTAGGTTGGAAAAGAGATGTGCTTCATATCACAAAATTTAGTGCTTCAGTCCTCTCAGTCTGATCTCTTTCCATAATTCCATGCTACTGACCTGAAAATCAAAAATTGGACCAAATTAGAAAGAAACAACACTCAGATAGCCAGATGAAAATTATTCAGTCCAATGAAAGGATAAGATGGACTTTATCAGGACAGATGTGTATTAAGAAACACTGTTAAAACAGTCCTTATTCAAAAAAAAAAAAAGCATTTGAAAAACAAATTCATAAACCTCTATACCCAGAAATTGAAAACAACTGCTTATTAAATTATTTCAGTAATCTCCCCAGAGTAAACTGGAAATAGCAATGTTGGTTTTACTCCTCTTTAAAAGAAAGTGGAAAATTGTCTTCTTATTTGAGCAAAAAAATTTCAAAAGACAGTTTATTGTTAGTGCAGTTTATTTAGTCTCTGTGCAAAGACTTCTGTATCTCTAGAGGCTAAGAACATGGACTATGAGCCAGAATGCCTAAGTTCAAATCCCATATTTACCAGATCGGTGACCTTGGTCAAGTGACAGAGCACCCCTGATCTTTTTGTTATCCCATGTATAAACTGTGTATAGTAATAATAATAATACCAGCAAATATGTGAGCATTAGGTGATATATGTGTAGTGTTTAAAAGTGTGTATATACAAACACATAAAAAAATACAGCTATACGTGTGTATCATATACACACATATATACATATGTATCTTATTACTATGATAGCCACATCTCATGAGATAGATGATTAAGGCATTCAAAGATAAAAACACAAGTTTCTAGGAATTTTTCATCAAACAGAGAACAAAAGCATCCATGTAAATGACTGCAATTTGAATAACCAAGCAGGATTTGTGGAGTAAATGATTGAATGTCATCATCTGAAGGGAGCTGCAACTATTTCTGATGCCTAACAGGTCTAAAGTCTAAAATCCTTTAAATCCTAGCAAGGATATTGAAGGGTAATGCAGAAAAAAAAATTTTTCGTCAAAATTTGGAAATATGGCTAGAAACACAGCCATAAATTACAGATAATGAATGGCAAGAAAATATACCATTGGACTTCAAGTGTAGATGTTTTTTATTTAATTGGCTCAAAAATATGGTACATAGCATTATAGGGTGGGAAAAGGGGGAGGGGGGTACCATGACCTATGACAAAGGATCATGGATGTACTTTGTGGTATGGAGGTGACATACATTTGAATCTATTCCTCCAAATCATTTGGAGTAAACCAATGCAACCTCAATAAAAAAAAGTAAGTAATAATACATCTTTTTCCTTTAAAAGCAACAGACTGGCTATAATTCTGTAATGGGAGCCTGACGTTACCGGCGAGAATGCCAGGCCACACATACCTGGGGTTCAGAATACTTAGTCGTCACATCTGCTACCATTTGGGGGACACTACCCACCACCTCTTTGTCCACAGGGCAATGAGAGTAGCAGCCTTAGGACCAGGACCCCAGATACTGGCTGGGTGTTGCTGTGTGATCTGGAGCAAGTCATCTGATCTATTTGGGCCTGTTTTCTAAAAAGAAATGAGACTTTTGAATTGGAGGAATCTATAATATGCTACATGGATAACTTAAAAATTAAGGAATATAAATTGTGATCGATGTTATCGCTATCAGGCCAAGGAAAATGAACTTGAGAATTTCCTAGGCTTGACAACTTGGGTTGCTTTATCCACTTTGATGTCCCACTACAGTAAGCTGCTTTGTTTCTACCATGATTAGGGGCTTCATATCACAAGACTTCCTTTTTTTTCTCCTGTTTTTAAATTTTAAATAGTTTATTTATATATACATATATTTCATATCATTGTAATCCCCAGGGGTCACCCACCACCTCCCCAACTTGGCTGCTCCAGCTGGTCCACCCCCCCCCCAGTTGTGCACTTTCATTTGGTTGTCCATATATTAACGAAACCATTTGATTTCTGTCTTTTTCTTTCTGATTTGTTTCTGCTAATACTATTTCTTCTAGGTACATCCATGTTACCATAAATTCATCAACTTGTCATTTGTAATTAATGAGTAATATTCCATTGTGTATATATACCATATCTTTTTCATCCATTCGTCTGTTTGGGGGCATTTGGGTGGTTTCCATGTCCTTGCAATTATAAACATTGCTGGAGTAAACATTCGAGCACAGGTGTCCCTTTGTACCCACATTGAGGTCTCCTTTGGGTAAATTCCCAGAAGAGCAATTGCTGGGTCAAATGGTAATTCTGTTTTCATTAGTTTGAAGGTTCTCCACAAGACGACTCCCTTACATCCATTTTACAATTCAAAATGGATAAAAGACTTGGATGTTAAGACCTGAAACCATAAAATACATAGAGGAAAACCCTCTATGAATTACAATTCAGAAATCCCTTTCTGGTCACATCTACACATGGCAAAAATGTGAAGGAAAACAAACAGATGGGACTACATCAAACTAAAAAGCTTCTGTACAGCAAAAGAGACAACAGAAAAAACTAAAAGAAGCCCAACCGAATGGGAAAAAATGTTTGCCCTCCACAAGAGTGATAAGGGTTTAATAACGAAGATCCACAAGGAACTCACACAACTAAACAAAAACAAAGCAAGAAGCCCAATCAAAAAATAGGGAGAAGAACTAAAGAGACTCTTCTCCAAAGAGAAAATACAAATGGCCAACAGGCACATGAAAGATTGCTCAACATCATAGCAGTCAGGGAAATGCAAACCAAAACCATAATGAGATGGCACCTTATGCAAGACTTCCTTTTTTTTTTT
>PVHY01033341.1:0-11195 GCA_004024945.1 Uropsilus gracilis
CGCGGGCCAGGGAGACGTGGCGTGAGGCCGGCGGCGCGAGCCTCCCTCGCTTCTCGCTCGCGGACGCCTTCCGTCCCTGTTGCCGCGGTTTGCGCTCGGCTCTCGGCGTGCGTGGGGGGCCGCCCGGCCGCCCCGGAGCCTTCGCGGGAAAACCCGCTGGTGTCGGTCCTGAGAAGAACTGGAGCTTGTGAGCCCGCGGCGTTAATTGCACGAGGTCTTAAAACAGGGTTTTTGGTTGTTTTTTTGTTTTGTTTTGTTTTGCTTTTAGTTTTCAGGCTGCAGAAGACGGTTAGTGAAGAATGTGCCCGAAAGGGAGGCTCTGGGGTCGGGAGTAACCTCTGGCCGCCCGTGTTGTGACCAGAGCTGCTTTGCTCTGCTCGCCTCGCCTAGCATATGGACGGGAGCCTTTCCTGCGAGAGCCAGCAGTCGTCCTCGTTTACCCAGCTGCCCGGGGTGCGCTAGGCCCCTGAGGGTTCCCTGGGGAGGACTTTTTCACTTCGTTCAGTTTATTTCGTTTCAAAGGGGCTCGCTGTAAAATTGGCCGAGGGCAATAGGAGGTAGCTGTTAGTTGATGCAAATCATGCCCCTTCTGAGTGGATCTGTTGAGGGTGGGGGAGTTAGCATTCTAGAGTTCGGCTTCCATCAGCGGCTGTGCCCAGTAATATGCCAGGCCAAAGCTGGAGATGGAGTTAAATGGTTTCCTGATCTGCTAGTCTTGGTAGTTAGGATGAGTATTGCCATAGTTACACCCAAGTTACGTCGTTCTTAACTATGCTAACAAAAATCAGAGAGCTTCAAAGGCAGGCTTTGTGTTTATTTCTGTATTTTTTGAAAGGAGACATACCTGTAATGGTTTCGGTGCTCCCTTGGGTTGCCTTTCAGTGTTAAACCTAAATCCTGAAGTTTTCAGAGTTATGTCTGAGGTGAACTGAGGGTTACTTAGAGCTGTAAACTAGACGTTTTTACATTTACAAAGCAACAGTCAACAGCCATTAAGCACCTTCTATTTTTGAAGATTAGAAGGTCCTTAAGGGAAGGGCCACATTTAGGACCAAGTCAGCTTTGGTATAAACGAATCAAGTGATCAGAGAGGTCTGATTGGCTTTGTGCAATCGTGATTCTAGTTCAGCCCCGAAGATAAGATAGACCAGCTATCACCTGGAGACCTTAGAGTACATTTAAGCCATTTAGTGCTGGCAGACCCTGTTTGTAGGTGAGGAGGGTTTTGCAGAGTCCATGATGCCCAAGCGACACAGTTGGGAAGCGGTAGAATGGGGGGGCGGGGGAGGGGAGGACTGGCTCCAGCCCTCTGCTGGTGCTGGGCTCCTGCCACAGGGCCCTGCCCTGGGCAGTGGGGTGCGCGCGCTTTGCTGGATGTGTGACATTTTGTGAAACTGAGCTTGGAACCTTTCTGAATGTGGGCACTTTGAAGTCCTGCCTTAGCGTGAACTTGAAGTCCAGCTTTGTGAAAAATGTATGTACACGTTCCCAGGGGAGACTATGGGGCATGGAAAGAAATGTAAATGATCTGTATTTTGTGACGGTAAAACAGGCTGATGATAGTGTTGGAAATTCTGTTACCAAATGAGTGCTTCTGTGCTTGGAAATTGTTTCTACTGTAACAGATGCTACATTTCTAGTCACTGGTTGAGTCAAGAGACTAGTTACAGTTAAATAAAACAAGGAAGACTTGGGAGGGATCTGTTAGAGCAATTCATTGTGTAAAACATTCTAAATCCGATGACCTATGGATTGAGAAACGAAGTGAAATCAGTTTCTTAGAAAATATGCTCTGAGGGAAACTGGAGTTCGCTAAATGCACAGCCAACTTTGACAGCTGGCATAGTTCTCCAGGGACCTTCGATTGGTGTCGTGATAGCTGGGGCTCTGTTCCGCGGTAATTACAGAATACTATCAGTTCTGCTCTTTTGTTACGAATTTGTGTTGAAATTCCATCGCTGGCCTTCCAAGGATAGGCCTCCAATCTAAGTGGAGCCCCCGTTAGCTAGTGCCTGAGAAACGCAGGTAAGCTGAAGTGAAATGATTGCTGTTAGACCCCAAAAAGCTATGCATCATCTGGTGCTCCCTGAACTGAAGGAGTTCTCAGTAGCCCTTACTTTGGAACAGGTTGTTCTAGGAGAGGAGGTTCTAACAATAGTATATTCTTTTGGGGGTAGTTTTATATATATTTTTTCTATTTATATCTTTTTCTGCCCTGTGAGGTAAATAGAAAGAAATTGGGCAGCAGCAGTAACTTATCCCAAGGTCACAGAAGCAGGCAGCTTGTTCTGGATGTCAAACTTCTGTCTCTAAATCGCATTTGATCCTCTGTCCTCCTCGTTCTTTGGGGGGAACCACCCTTGTTTTGGCAGCCGGACTTCCAGACAAGTCCACAAGTGCAGGTGCCGTAGAGGAACTAGGTGACGGTGCTTAGACAGCAACATTCCCCACAGGTGACCAGACCAGACTCACATAGCCTCCTTCCAGACAACATAGTCTGATCAGGGATACAGGGATAAAACGTGCCAACTGCTAGGTAACGTACTCTACTGGGAGGTCAGAGGGACGACTGGTGGGAAGGGAAATGAGCTGCCATGCAGACCCCAGGGTTTGGAGCCAGTGTGAGTCCTTTCTCATTGGGCTTTAGTGTGTGGGAAGGGGAGTGCCCGGCATCAGAAAGGGAGCGATACTTGGGGCCAGCCCTGCTGTGGCTTTGGATTGGGCAGAATACGTAATGGCCTGAAACCAGAGCAACTTAAACGAAGGCCCAGAAATTGTCAGGTAAAGGAGTTTGGTGGAAAAGTAGTCACGACTCTTTGGAAATCTAAAACTAGTGCTAATTTAAAAAAAAAAAAAATCTTAGAGGTACTAGCATAGCTAAGTTTCTGCTAGTGTTTCTTATGCACAGAATCAAGTCAGTCTATTTTAGGGGTCTGTGCTAACAGATTTGTATCCTTGAAGATTCTTGCTTTCCTACGGAGACTAGCATCAGAATTGACCAGCTCTCCAGAGGGTCCTCCCTTGTAAACGCTGGGAAGTGGCGCTGACCTCTAAAACTGTGCCACAGCAATCGCAGCTCTGAAGAAGGGGTTTGTGGGCCCCTACATCCTCCACTTTCTTCAAGGGGCAGCACGTCTATAGTGGTGTTTTTTTCCCTTAAAGTCTTGGTATATCAACAAAACTTTCTCTAATTGTCTGAAAGCTTACCCCATCACTTCAAAACCTTGGCGATTTGGGAGAAAACATCATGACCTACCCAATTCACCATTACTGACATGTCTATTTACCAGTCCCATAATCTAATTTGGATTGCAACATTTTCACAGCATGAGCAATTACTTCTGATCCTCCCGTAGCCATCCTCCAAAAAGTATTACTAATTTGCCTACTGATAGAAGGTTAGTGCATATACCCACCATTGTCACCTCGACATTTTTTAAAATCGCAAGTGCATGGGTTTTCCAAAATGATGCTGCTGGCCTAGTTTTAGCTAACTGACTGAAAAGTTAATGTAGAGGTAATTTTAGCCATTCATGCTATGCTGGCTCATGATAATGTGGGAAGAAAAAACTACTTCTAAATAGCTACAATTCACAAAACTTCATTCTTAGATTTTAGGATCCCTGAAGATTTCTCTGAACGTTTTTGTTTTCCTCAGGAAAGCCTATGGTAATACAACAGACTAGTTTTAGAGGTAGGCCTTGACCCCTGAAAGACAAAGGGGGGTTTGGGGCCCCTTGTGGTAGGGGATTAACTGTAATAGGTGCCTCCTGCCTCTGAAGACATAGTGACAGATTTGAACAGCAACAGCATTTTTTAGTTACATGGTCTTCATGGCTCCCCAGTGAAGAGTTGACTGACAGGGGGTATCCACTCTAGAGTAGGTCTTTCCAACTCCCAGGCAATCCTGTGAGACTCGGGCTGAAGGTGGTCAGCTTGCAGTGAGAGAAATGCCTTCCCTGCATCACTGTGTTTCAGGTCTGAACTCTGCCGCCCGCCTGGTGGGTTGACTGGCCTCCTTTCTGTGACTCTTTCTGTTAGGCCTAGCTCTTACTTGGAAGGTTTGCTTTCATCCCTGTCATGTAGTCACTTGGCACCTGAATGTCTTGTTGGATACACAGTATACCCAGAAAGATCATTGAAGTGGGATTTAAAATCTTGGGAATGACCAACCATGGATCTGTCAACTGTTTCTGTATCTTTCTGAATAAGTTTTTGTAACTTTTTCCAGTAATACCATTTCTAGAGCATTAACAGGCATGCTGGGGCTATAGAATATAGATCCAGAAGACTGAGAATGTAGAAATGTTTAGATAACTTTGGGGAGGGAGGGGTTAGGTATATAGAGTAGTAGTGCTATATGCTTAGGTTCTTTACGTTTAGGTTCTTCAGATGCATAGGAGGGATTTTAATTATCCTTGCCTCTGCTTGATGTCATTTTACGTTCATTTTTTCCACCCTGGCTGATCTGTACCATGGTTCTATCTACTCTTGCCCAAGTAAATTCCTTCGTTCTTGCTCTTTGTCACCATTGCTAACAAATGTGGCTTGACCTCATTTGAACTCTGAATGAAGTACTTAAGATGAGTAGACATATTTAATAGAATGCTGGTCTTCAGTTGTATGCAAAAGGTTCATTTTCAAAATTTCTTAAGCTAGTAGGCTTGGTGCCAATCATTTTCATATCACATATTTAAATTCTTTTTTTGAAAGGTACACTTGAAATTAAGGACTTGATCAAATTTAAGCATTTTGGATTGTCGAACACTTTTACTTTTTTTTTTTTTTTTTTGAGACTGGGTCTTGCTATTTTTACCCGTGGAACTGCAGGCTCTCGTTGCCCGGGGTACCACAGGCTCAAGCAATCCCCAGCCTCAGCTTCCCAGGTAGCTGGGATTACAGACGCGTGCCACCACGCCCAGCTATTTTTTTGGAACTAGGTCTCGCTACGGGCCCCAGGCGGGACTCGAACCATAATCCCTAGCCCCTGCCGCTTCATAGGCTGAAGCTTACAGGCACGAGCCACCGTGCCTGGCTAGTTGAACACTGTTTACTGCAGTTGCGTTCTTGTTCAGCTAAGTCATTTGTACAGAGCTTATATGGATCTGTTTTCGTAAGACTTTCTGAAATGTAAGGTGTGAAGGGAGATGTCAGTTTTATGCAGGGCTGCCTAGTTTCTGGCTTTGGAAGAGACCTTAGTCCTGTGAGTGATACCTTTATGTACAAAGATCTGAGTTTCAGACTGGTTTGAGTGTCAGTTCAGAAAAACTAATGGGTTTTTCAACATTATTAATCTTATGTAATTTAGCTCTGAAAGACTATCTGGGAGAAACGGGAGCATAATGGTCACTGACCTAGATAAGTGACACTGAATTTCATTTTTCCAGGACTTAGTTTTATAAATATCAATGGTTTTGAAACTTCTGTTTACTCAACAAGACTGTACTCAGCCACCTGCACCTTCCTGTCCCATTAGGAAGGTAATCAAGGAAGTTGCTTAGAGAGCATAAAATAGGATAGTAAGAATTTCATCCAGGCAATAGAGGCCAGATTATCCTCAGTCTACAATTAGTGCCCATAAAAAGAGGCCTCCAACTCACCAGGTGAGAGGTTACCATTTACTTTTCCCTCAACGCAAGAGAGAATGAATGCTTTTGCACCTTAAACACTTTTAATGTAACCCAAAGGTGAAGAAATCATCATTTGTAGCTTTCACTTTGTTTAAAGTAGATCTTAAATTTAAGCCCTTATAAGGCATTTATTTGAATTTTGAGATTTCCTTCTCAGTCTTTCATAGTAGTCTCATTCATAAAAAAAGTTGCTGGTAAGTTTCAGTAATGTACTTTGGATATTTACAGTCTTTTTGATAATTCTTGACTGCATCATTCCATCATTAACTCTCAGTAAATTAATGATAAAGCAACGCAACTGGCAAATTGTGGGAACAAGGCTAATTCTCAACGAGCTGATTCAGCCCCGTTGGTGGGGATGCAGAAGAGCCAGCTGTGGCCACAGGCTGGTGCTTACTTAGGCGGGGTCTAAGGTGGTCGGTGCTCATCAGCACCCAGTAGGTTTCACAATTATGCCTGCTTCCTTTCACAGACGAGGAAATTGGTGCTTTGAAAGGCAGATTATTAGTCTATGGTTGTGAACATGAAGGAATGAAACACATCGAGGTGATGAACTTCTGTACAGACACCTTCTGGTGCAAACTGTGGGAGCATTTCTTGCCAGATTTGCTTTCTCTACTTTTGATGTGCAAGTCTTTGCTAGCAACTTAAAGCTTAAAACTAAGGCTTTAACATTTTATCAAAATTAACGTTATTTGAACTTAGTGATAGCCTCACAGGCAGCCATTAGTATCTTAGTGAAGTAAATGTTAATTCACAGCACTTTCCTCTGGATTTGCCACTATCCCACAGGTGTTTCTCAGATACAGTAACGATGCTAGTGGAAACAGCGGCCTCTCCAGGTCCGGGAGAGAAAAAAGATGCTAAGACACCTTGAGCACGAAGTAGTCCCTGCTCTGTGTGGTGGTGTGTCCAGAGGCGAAGGTGTGCTGCCTCTCCTTCCCCTTTCAAATAAACGGGGTTATATGCTGGGCTGTCCCTTTACCTGCCAGCTCAGTGTTTCAGAACTTGGGGGGGGAGGGTACGTGGAGGGGGAGTTGCTGAAAGACTCTCAATCCTCTTGGCCTGGAATTTCCCTTCTGGGGAGGTTGAGTTCCTGCTGCTCCCTTAAGGAAGTGAACCCTATGCTGGCCGTGAACTTCCAAAGGGCCAGCAGTTCCTCTGCCAGGCGGAGAGAGCAAAGCAGATGGAACTGCTGGCATGCGAGCCAGAAAGTCATTCCCCACCTGGGATTAAACTTTGCTCAGAATTGATTGCTGCTTCTGGTGAGAACTGTTTGCGTTTATTTCAAGGCAGTACACCAAGGTAATTCTGTAAACGTGTGTTGGAGTTGGGTAACATCATACCACTTGTCTTCATCAAAAGATACCATTTGGTCATTTATTATAGGCTTGCTCAAAAACTTGGGTAAATTTCAATCTTAGCCAGAAACTTTCATTTGTAAAATGGATATATAGTAGTTACTTCAGGTAAAAGAGTTAAGTTGTAGGACATCCTGTAACAATTTGATTTGTTTGCACCCCTCAAGCTTAATGCTGTTCTTGATTGCAGACATTCCCTGCAAAGGGCCAGGTAGTGTTTTTAGGCATCTGGGCCAAATTTGTGGCAACCACTCAACCCTGCTTTCGTAGCACTGAAGCAGCTGTAGATTTATGGGAAAAGTAAATGTGTGTGACTAGATTCTCATGAAATGTTACCTGGGAACATACATGAAGTTTGACTTTCATATAATTTTAAAATGTAGAAGCCATTTTAGTCCATAAACAGGGAGTGTGCTACCTTCACTTGCCAGCCCTATTCTAGATCATAAATTACAACTGCTTGTTATCAAGTGGAGCAACTTTTGCTCATTTATAGAGGTTTAGAATATGAATCATGCTCTTTCCACCTAGTTGTAAGTGTAAAAATAGCAAGTATTCCCTGTACTAGGCTTTATTTAGCCTTATATGAATGCCCTAGTCCTTTCTTATAGCCCATTACCTTTAGTTATTTTTAGATTTTACAGATTAATTTTTTACTAGCGCTATCTAGTATCGATCTAGAAGACTGAGGATATAGAAATGTTTACATGACTGTGGGAGGGGGACAAGTATATTGAAAAATGGTGCTTTGTGCTATGGTGTTGACCACCTGTGGTGTCATATTTCTAATAGAATTCTGTAACTAAAGAATAGCTGAAGTAATAAAGCTGGGTGGATGAAGCTGTGTGGCGAGTAAACCAAGTCTTTGCTTTAATCTTTTGTTAGTCTCCAAGAGTTGGGGTTTTACTCTCCAGTCCGGTCATGTAAATGACTTCAGTAGGCGCAGAGTGATTTAATGGGAGCATGTTATAAAATTCTGAGTTCAGAAAGGCAGGATTTACAGTTTCTCGGCTAACATGTCCTTCATAATCAGTGAAATTGGAAATGGCTTCCTCTGGAGACTCACAGCCGTGTGAAAGTTAGGGGACGTGTGTCTCGGGCTGCGGGTAACAGTGACAACTGCTGTCTTGCAGGTGCTGCTGGTGAGCAGCAGTCGGTACCCAGACCAATGGATTGTGCCAGGAGGCGGCATGGAGCCCGAGGAGGAACCTGGCGGTGCTGCTGTGAGGGAGGTCTATGAGGAGGTGAGGTGGCTATTCTTTCACACTAACTGGACTTTGGGAGCTGACAAGCCAAGCCTCCTGTGTCAGGGTCACAAACAAAGCACTTGGCTTCATAATGCCGGGGGGTGGGGGGGGCAGGCGGCCTGCCAGTATTCCGCAGTCACCTAGACCTGCATTTTCAAGCACATGACCATGTGGGCGACATGTGCTAGGCAGATTTATTTGCTGATAAGAATGAGCTGAAATCAGTGTGGAAGTCCTCCAGAATTGTCTAACGTGCAACTTCCTGTTGATCAGACTGTCTGATCGGTGATCAATATAGAACACGATGGCCTTAGCCCAGAGCAGTGAGTCTTTTATTTCTTTGAGCAAGAATGCACAGGCACTGATCATCTGCTGGTCATTTTTTCCCTCAAATCTGTAAGAAGCAAATTGCTTCTTGTTTGGTCTTAAGTTTAGTGAAGCATCGTGCTCATATATATATATGCACAAAAGCATACACGGCCTGCTTGTCTTAACGTAGTTAATGAGAGAATTGGTTCTTACGTGCAAGACGGCCACTGATTAAGTGCCACCAAAATTTATTTAGCAGCAGCTACAGTATAAATGGAAACAGATGCTAACGCGCTCTCAGCGGGCGTCGGTTGGTGTGTAGCTGGAAGGGTTTCATAGAGATGGAGCTTGAAGCTGAATGACTTCCCAGGGGGAAAAGGGAGATCAGTTCACATAGAAGAGTCTGTTTCATTAATACAGACGTTTGTCCCAAATTGGCAGAACATCCACTTTTTGTTTAGTCCTTGCCATTTCTTGTCAAGGACAGTCAGTGGATATCAGTAGGAAGATTCGTGGGGACAAATGCACATAGGTCTTAGCACAAACCACATAGGTCATAGGTTATATAGCACAGCTAGCGAGAGCTTCATGGGCTTGGAATGGGAGGGGCTCCTTGGCTTAGATGCAGAAACTGAAATTGCCAGAAAATAACTTTAATATCAGTTAAATTATAAAAAGTAAATTTTATATCTCATTTTTTAATAGGCTGGAGTCAAAGGAAAATTAGGCAGACTCCTGGGCATATTTGAGGTGAGTTACAAAGATAGTCCTCGCCTTGATAATAGAATTAGTTGTAAGGAGGGAGTGAAGTAAACCCCCTTAATTTCCATGCACCCCAGTTTTCTGCAGCGTGACTGCAGTAGAAATTTCCTCCACGTGCAGAGCAGTGGAACTGTACAGGCAGGTTCTCTCTGGGTTAGCTGTGTGCTGACGGGGGGTGGGGGGGGAGTTTTTGAGGTGTTCTCCCTGTTACCTGAGGACTTGGGTTTCCTGTCCACGCCCTCTGGGAATGTCTGCATTTCCAGACCTCCCGCTCCCTCGCAGCATATGCCATCAAACACATGCACAGTCATGACTATGCCCTTCAAGAGCAGTGGGCAGCTATAAAGCTGGATACGCAGATGCGGAAAGAATAGTTTTCTACTTAAAGCCAACTGAAGGCATCTGTGGAGAAGGAATTCGCAAGTGATAACATTCTATGGAAGCAACGAGGAGAGAGGTCAGGCCTGGAGACCCAAGACCTCCTGGAAGGTGTCTGCACCCCAGATTTGAGCCCACTCACAGGTAGCAGGCACTGATTTTCCCCTGAAGACACTGGAAGGGTCTTGACAGGAGTTCCGGGAGAATGCTGATTACTCAGCACTTTGCCAGATAGAGTTCTAGAATACAGCGCACAGTGAAGTTGTTACGATGGCCAGTTTCACACTTGCTTACCCAGTTAAACAGCACCATCTCCTGGTTAAACTGAAAAACATGTTGAAGGTTTTGATAACTGTTCACGGTGCAGATAACACATTTGTCAAGATGCTGGCAAGATTTTAAAGAAAACGCACATTATATATGCAGCTAAATGCCATGGGAAGGGCATTGTAACAAGGGCTTTGTGAACATTGACAAGTAAGTCTCGTTGATCTGAACAGAAAAGAATTAATGTAGCTTTCCCCTTGGAAATATAAAATTAGAATTGTCCCCCACTCACCCTGGTGACTTAATGAAGCACAGCATGTAGATTAAAATGCTTCTTTTTTATTCAAGCAGAACCAAGACCGAAAGCACAGAACATATGTTTATGTTCTTACTGTCACTGAAATATTAGAAGATTGGGAAGATTCTGTTAACATAGGTAAGTTATCTTCCCTTTTCTTCATCTTAAATTAATTTTGATTACTTTAGAGATCAACGCGCATATGGGTTAACTTAAAAACGCTTCCTCAACACGTTGCCTCAGCCTTTCCCCAAAAAGTAGTTGTGGGGGAGGACTGTGACCGCGAGCTGCATTCTTGTTGGTATTCTTGTGCGGTAAACAGCGATCTGCTGTTTTCTAGGAAGGAAGAGAGAATGGTTCAAAGTGGAAGATGCCATCAAAGTGCTCCAGTGTCACAAGCCTGTACACGCAGAATATCTGGAAAAACTGAAGCTGGGCTGTTCTGCAACCAATGGCAACGCTCCTGTCCCTCCCCTCCCCGACAACAGCTCCTTGTTTGTGACTGCCTCACAGACCTCGGGTGTGCCCTCGAGCGTGAGATAGAGCGGGCGAGGACCTCACCCACCCGTGCCATCTCTTGGGAGGCGTCTTAACTTTCCTTGGCAAACATCTGAATGACGCTTGCAAACTGTCTGACTTTGCCACGCAGGGTTTTCAAACAATTTGCATGTATTTCAGATGCTTTCAATTCTTTTTTTAAAGAAATAGTGTAAAATATTTTAATAAGCCAAAGCCACGTGGGATTTTTTTTTTTAGATGCCTTAACTGTGTCCCTTCCCACCCTCCATATCAGTTTGGCCATTTTTTTCACAGCATCTTTTCGAGTTTTTGTCCACTTGACGTCAGTCTGGTTTTTGTCAGATCCACTTACTTGTGGGCTTCTTTGCCCCCTCAGCTATTATCTCATTCACATCTTCAAGTCATCCTGTTGTGGGAATTTTTA